>JAIPRM010000503.1:0-54609 GCA_025469315.1 Stegophylla sp. TES_Ste_2020
TCTGTAACCAATGGCAACCCTATACAAACAACCAAATACCTATTCGAAATTTTAAAATCTCTGTATTAGCCACCCTTTAGAGATTGAATTTTAGAAATTTTCTTTCTTAAAAACCTTCTCCTGGAAATTACGAACTTTTTAAAAAAAATTTTAGCCAAATCGGTTCAGTAGTTTTCTCGGTTAGCGCGGTCGTAGAAAAACCCTTACAATTTTATATAATAGTATATATAGATATAGATAGATTATTATTATTATTATTATTATTATGAACGTAACAAATACTATTAAAAAATAACTTTAATGACCTAAAGTTTTTAAGTTTAATATTTTAATCTAACAATGAAAGTCTTGCTATATGAGAACCAAATGCAATAACATTTAGTATTTAAGTCCAAATAATTTATAATAATTAACTGCGGGCCTATGCATGAAAATGTTCTAATTTAGAAATTCTAGGTGTTCAATTTTAAAAATAATATTTCTCCAGTTATGCGAAATTCGTGGCAACTGTAAATACCTAAATAATAACCTACTTATGATATTATTGAATAAATACTTGATTCGATCACTAAAATATACTGTAACTAATAACTATACTATAATTTTATTGGAACAGAGATATAAAGTCATTTCAACTCATAGCTCATAATATACAAACATATTATACGTAATACATTATTATAGTCCGGTAGTGTCTTAGCAGCAGCGCGGTAAACTGGTTTACTAGGCACGACAATATATTGTTGTGTGTATACACGATCGTCTTTGCTTCCATTCATTTCCTACCGACCTGTAATTTAATTAAGATCGGTCTAGTAAGGAGCGAAGCTGTGTCCATTAGGCACCGGTTGACCCAAGACCGTAATTTCATTACGCCATTATATTTATACACACGATCGATCCTAACAGGTTATAGCCATCCGCGGTCACCATTCTTTGTCTTGATGGTTTCCGATTTGTTTTCACTGTGCCAGAAACCGAACTGCGGCCGTGTCGGGTTACGAAGTAAAACAAAGTCAAAATGTTTTTTCAAACATGAATAATAATAGGTATAACGTAATATTATATAGTATCGTACACATAACGCGGCTTCATAATATAAAATATACACGAATTCGTATCCTGCCGATACTGAGGCGGCAATGCGTGAACTCAAAACCGCCACCGAACGATAAACGATCGAGAATTTAATTTTAATTTTTTATATAGTATTATATTTTTTTATCATTTTCAAAAGAATAACTCAAACGCGTCGTATTATATTCCTATAATACAAACACCGTTATATATTTACATTTATGTATATAGATACGAATTAATACAAAACAAGTTTGATGCACACCTAAAACACGCCTTGCAGAACACACTGCGGTGTCGGGTCGAATAAAACACTCATGTATATGTATATAAGACAAATTAAAACTGTATATAATGCAATATGTATTAAGTACAGATAGAGTAGAGAACAGTGTCATTGCGGAATAAACCTACAAGGTCCGTATATATATTATGGGAAGGGTAGAAGCCGATGGGCGGTGGTGTTGTTATCCGACACGGCGGCGGTTTCACCGGTCGATCCCCGGAATGAGAATAAAAGACTGCACAAAAGAAAGACATTAAGCACACGGAGAGCAGCTCCCCGCTGCAAGTCTTCGCGGCGGCGCTCAGGTATAAATACATACATACGTAATATATTACACATATAATAATATGTAAGAACGTTCGTTTATACATTATATTATACGTGTAAGCGCATAGGTACCTACTAAACTACTGCAGTGAAGTGCGATCGGACCGAAAGACCGGCCCACATCCTCATTTTCGGTTCACGAAACAAGAATATTGCACAATGGAAATGGGTTTTTTTATGGAAAAAAAAAAAAATCCCCCTCGAGTAGAGGTTTTTTAAGACTTGCTCGGGGCAAACGCACAACGCTCTGCGCGGTGGTAAAAAAGAGCAGCAGCTGCTGAGATTCGATTGCGCGCGCGTTTCCCCCCTAAGCAGCGACGACGAACGAGCGCCGCGCTGCGCAATAAATCCAACGGCACACAGGGACCAACGATTATATAATAATAATTCCGATAAAACGAGTCTGTGCGAGCAGCCACTCGTGAAACATAACAATTATTATTATTATTAGGTTATTTGTAACGATTGTGGTGGGCATTTTGTGTATTAAATATATTATGTTCACAGAGCTTCCGCGTGCGTAGGTATAATATTGTAATAATAATAATTAATAATAAATATTATATTTCGCGATGCAGTATAATAATTCTGCTCGTAATCAGCACAGCTGCACCACGCGCGTTTATCACATACTTGCTGCTGCCGGTAATAGCCTTGCATTATTATTGCATCGCAGCAGCATCATCGTTATAAAAACGATAACGCGTCCGCGAATTCCCACTTACGTGTTTCATACCAGTCAGCTTTTATATAATATATTTTTGAAATTTGTCGCACGATTTCGCGTACCTATATAACATTCTATAGTATAAGAAATTGTTTTCTCACGTAATGTAAATTATAACACGTTTAAATAATAAGATGACTGATAAAAATACTATATAATACTCTTTTTTACATACTATTATTATTATTATTATTATTTTACCAAAATGTAATCAAGTATGATATTTTTCGGCGGCGTTTGTGTTCAACGCGCCGCGAATACACGCCAAGGAAGTGGAATTAATAATAACAAATATAAAAAAAAAAAACCGTCCACCGTGCATAATTTAATCAGTCATCCAAGTAACAAACGGACTTGTATCATGCCGTGTTTTCTTCAGAAGTAAGCGGTTTTTTTTTTCAACATCATATAATATATTTAGTCGTGTCAAAACAATTTTAATAAAATGTACGACAGAAGAGCTTTATTATATTATGTAGGCCCACAGCACTTGGTAAAAATTGATACGGTAAAAATGCGCTGTACTCTCTTTTTTCGACACGCAAACACATAAACGGGAGTTGGGTGGGCTGATAAATTTTCAAAAAATTCATGAGTCGTTTAATTATAAATACATTTTAATTGCAAATGGAATATACTCGTGTACACGCAAACGAATTATATACACAATATAAACGTACGTTCGACACTATGATACCTAATTATGATAATGTGTATTGAAAGGAATTATTATTAATATCAGTTTTTGAAGACAGTGAATTAATTGAAGAATTAGGCAACGCAGAGATATATTTTTATGATTACTGGGCTACTGAAAAAGTAAATGTCACTAGTAATTACTAGGCTGCACGGTTAGCCTGAAAAATAAACGCACTATTTATAAACGCTTAAAAAAGTTAAAAAAAACTTAAAACTTAAAAAGTTTTAAATGCGCGTGACGAATCGACCAAGTTATTTACATTGGTTCGTCGTATGCCTTTTTCAAAAATGCATACAGCTACGTCATAAAAGCAATTAGGAGAAAAATGTAGGGGGCTAATACATTTATTTGTTAGCAACTTCTCCCCCTTCCAAAGACATTAACATTTTGCAATTTCAAAAAAACTTTGAATGGTGGCTTTAAATAGTTTTAGTTTTGATAAGGCTAAGCCCCTGCCCCCCACCTATTTGCGTTTATATCATTGACTCATGAGGCTCATGGAAAAAATTACGGCTCTGTTTGAATATATTATACACCATGACGTAATTTCACGTGTTGCTTAATGCGTGTGAAAACCATGCAGAGAAGAGGGTTGGTCGTTGCCCAACAATAATAATAACAAATAGGGTGCGGATTTAAACGTATTTAAACCTCGAAAACATGTTCATACATTTATATGTATTTATTTTTATCGAAATATGTAATAAAAATCCACAATTTTATAATGTACCAAAAAAAAAAAATAATCGCGTCTCAACATTTAATAATTTCTATAGAGCACAGACGGTTAATTTGTTAAGCTTTTTTTTTGTGATCGTTAAGGACCCCCCCCCCTTAAAAATAACTCTAATAAAATAAACACAGACCTGTGGCTTTTATCTAATTTTTTGAAAATAGTTAAATCAGTATGAAAAAAAATATATATAAGTTAATTCAAATACGTTAAAGTGTGCAATATCAACCATAGATCTTAAAATAATATAGGTAGCTAATCCTGAAACACATTTCCATAGTAGAATCATTCGATTACCTTCATATTTAATAAAATATATGTTAATACACACACACACACACACACACACACACACATCCGCATTCTAATCCATAAACTGAATATTCGAATGTTGCGAAATATTTGTCGTTATATTTCAAAAATGAAAATCTGTGAGCGTGAGTGATAAAGATGACTAGAAGGATGGAGAAAAAGTGGAATAAAAACAGAGTATAAATTATTATTTTTAAACCGAATCGATAAAAATAAAAAATTAACGTACTTCCGTTGGCCGAGCTCGGGAACGCGTTTTTTTGGCAACAACTAGCGGCATAGTACGTAATAACAACGTGTGCCGCGCCGCGCGGTGTTTATCCGACACGCGACGCAGGATTGATAAAATAATAATATATTGTAAACAATAAAAACCAGAGAATTATTAGTGACTGAGCGATGCCCAACAATAATATTGTTATCGTCTTACCGGAATTTCGAAAAAAATGGTCTCGTCCGTGATATTTTCTATAGTCTTACTGCACCGCACACCGCCGCCGGAAACGCGTTTATGCAATAAAATTTACCACGTTATAACGACACACTAACCACGCGCGAACTGCGTCTGGAAGACACGATCTCGTTTAAATGGTGATTCCTGCGGGAGAACGACCGCGACGAACGCGCCACACGGAATACACGGCGGCGCAACGGTCGCACACCGTACACCACGCTCGACGGACGTGCACACGCCGCCCATAACCTGGGACAACAGATCGCCGGTTGGGATGCGTGTGGGTCGCCGCTTCCCTGCCGGCCGGACGGCCGCGCAGTAACACCGGCCGCGCGGCAGAGGGGTAGTTGTGGTGTTGTCAGGGGACGCGCAAACCTGACGGTTGCGCGGGGCGTAGTGGCGCGAGGAGGATCGTGTGCGTGTACATCATCACGCGCTGCAGAAAAAAGCGAGCGCAGATACGCGCAGCGGCGGCGGCACGTATAGTAAACACAAACGAACGAGGTCGCGCGTACGCGCACGCACCGACCAAAACAACGCGTTATACAACCCCTCCTGTTCCCGCTCCACCACCATCACCGCTGGCACTCGTGGGCACCGCCGCCACCCTCGAAAGGAATTGAATAGAGAGCAACACGATTTATTACAACAATATTATATTATTATTATTATTATTGTGTGGCAAAGGTTTTTCTCCTGCAGCAGCCGCACACGCACGCCGCACGCATGTGACCGATGACGACGACGACGACGACGACGACGGTGGTAGTGTGCAACGGAAACGGCGGCGGCCGTGGCGGTGTCACGCTCTGCACGTGAATTTTATATGAACGCGCGCGATTACTCTCCTCGTGTGTGTGCTCGCTGCTACCCCGTGTGCGTGTTGCCCATCTCGTACACGCCCTCTGCAACACACGGGCACACACACGCGCGCGTCTCTCTACTGTGTATAATATACATATATATAATGGGTAGTAGTTACTGGCGAGTGCGATTTTCATAACGGAAAAGGCAGGGGTTGGGTGGGGGGAGGGGCACGATGGTTTCTCAAAATATTTATGGAGCGCGTGTGTGGTTTTGTGCTCCGGTTATGCGCAGTGGCGTGGTTACAATTTTTTTTTTTTTCAACGAGCATCGTGTGTACTAGTGCACACAAACCCCCCCTTTTCTGAGAAAAAAAAAATTAACACCGCGTGAACGTTTTCTAACGGCAATAATATATTATCCAATTAAACCGTCCGATAAAGCTTAAATACTCTCTAGAGGTAATTTTTCAATTTTCACAATATTTTTTCCAAAAACGCGGAAAATCTGTGCGGAAAAATTGACAGCGAAATACAACGAACTATGCAATAATCGGAATTTTCATAAAATTGAAAATTGTGTTTTTTAACACTGCTTCAAAAATAATGTAGCAAGAAACTTGAAACTTTTACCGACTAATAAAAATCGTCACGGAAACACTTCATGAAAATTTCAAAAACATTTGATCAATTTTGAGAGTTAAGTATAGCATTTTGAAAATATTGGAAATTTTTCGTTTTTTGAAAGTTTTTATTTCATAACATTTTTAATTTTTGATTATAACATTTTAAAATTTAATGTGACTCACTTATATATGTCTAATTGATCTAAAAATATCTCAAAAATCGTAACGCAACTTTTTTCTCTAGAACCGTTCGAAGTTAGCATATTGACGGAATTCATTAGTTTTATCTAAAATTACACACTTGTGAATTAGTTGAAGCTTTGCACAGAATCGCTTTATTGAAGAAATAATTTATCGTTTCTTTAAAATTCAACACACCCGACATGAGTATCCCACCGCGGAGTATACGATAAACTCATAAGAAATTTTCACACGTTATCAACAATAGTATAATACAGAAGGAAACAAAATCTCTGGAATTACTATTATAATAGCGATCACGATTAATGTTATCATAAATCATAATTATATAAAACACAACAATTATAAAGAAATCGATTATTATAAACAATATCTGTGTGACATTCTTATCACATGGTCTTGTTTTTAATTCAGAAGAAAAACAAAATATATTCATTTAAAAATGAAATATAAATAACAGTATAATAATTGGTACAAACCACTATCTATTATCGGGCCAAACAATTTATAAAGCGGGTCATATTATTATAATATTGGATTTTAAATACTTAAATATGTACAGTGTACAGTGTACACCCTGCGTGGTCGAAATGACGTTCCTGCAGTATATGCACCTTCCGTCGATCGTACAACGCGTATAGTTATAGTAAATACAGAAATTATTTTACGTAAAATTATTATTATTATTATTTTAATATCCGAGACGCCTCAGGCTTGGCCGCAAACTTCTAAAATATCTAATATTGCAGTTTATATAGATAATAGTGTTGCGGTCCCCAGATTCTCGTGATATAATATAAAATATTATTAATTATAATAAATCAAACAAAAAAATATATATAAAAAAGTCCTTCATCGTCGTCGCTTCCGCAGGTATGCGCAACGGACAGACAATGTATGTTATTCGGTAAGCAAAAAACAATACAATAATAAAATATTATAATGATAATAATATATTGTTATCTGTGTACACAGCACCGTTTACTCTCGGAAAGCTATAAATAAACCAGGCTGCGAGCGTGTGTACTCGGCGCTCGTCTTAATAAATATATGTATATCAGGGGTGGCCAAATTGTGGCTCGCGAGCCGCATGCGGCTCTTGTCGTGATTACATGTGGCTCTCATTCTATTTTCGAAAACAATAATAATCTTATTTAATAGTATAGGTAACATTTTTTTTATTTTAAATTATTTTAAATTTTGAATTATGGCTTTAAGGGTATAAAGTTTGAATTTTTATTAACATTGTAAAAATAACTGTTTTAGCATAAAGTTAAACATGTATTATTGTTGAGATGATATATATATATATTTTTTGTACCTTTTATTTCCATGAGTTTTTGTTCTGGTTACATTGAAGTAGTATGATCGACTCAGAGTTATTTCTTAAGATGATCTTTAGTTAAATATGAAAAATATTTGGATTTGGTTATTTTCATCATCAATTAAAATGATTTACAAGAAATTTCATTACAAAGATTTATTTTAAATTATGTGCATATTTATTGATGTTCGGGCTTTTCAAAATAGAGATACTCTTACTCTTACAAAATTCCAAAACAGAATGACGATTATTTTTAAATTTTTTAGACTGAAATTCTGAAAGTTCTGAGTTGCCTTACCTATTGTAATGAGATTCGATACTGGATATCTGTTTTCAATAACATACACTAAAAATGAATTTAAAGGACTTTTTCCGGTTCTTGATATAATTTTATTTATCCGTGCGGCTCGTGAACATATATTCATATATTCATGTTAGCCACCCCTGATATATATATATATATATATATTATGGAAGTGAGGAGGCTGCAGCGCGGCCGCCTGCACAAACGAAACACGACATATTATCAGCTGCTTTTCGTGCAGTTTTTTTTTCCACCCCTTATTTCATTTCAATTCCGCGTCCCCGAAAAACCGAACGCACACTAACGTCGTACGCGCGCGCATTGTACAATGGCACCGGACGACATAATAATAATATAACAATATTATATTACACTGTATCTACGTTTCGCGCATTATCCTTCGTCGCGAAAAAAACGCGCGCGAATTTTTCAACAGTACACCTGGAACAAACTCGAAGACATAATATCATCATCGGTCATCATCGATCACTTTTCATAAATCATTACAATAAAAAATTATGTTGGTACATATTGTTGTCGTATAATATATTTTACGCGGATGGCGTTTACAATTAATATCATTTTACTTTTGGCCACCCATGTGCTGCACGCACTCCTCTGTTGCACGCACGTTACACGCGGAAAATACGATATTTTAGCATCGTTCACCTTGGAAACGAAATAATTTATGCTCCACAAAAAAATGTTATTAAGTATATCTTTATGTTTGCAAAAAAAAAAAAAAAAAGGATCAGTTTTCTCGCTTTTCTCTGCTACCAGCAAGGGCGTATTTCCGGGGGTGGGGGCGAAGGGACGATCACTCCACCCTGAGCCTATGATTTTATATATTTTTTTTTAGATTTTGAGGTGAAAGAAAAAGCTAATGTTTTGACAATGATAATTTTTTTCTTTTTATACAAAAATACTCGTCTAAAAGGTTCATACGATAATTTTTTTGATCGAAAATCACATCCTGGTGGTACTTTGAAGAGGTAATTTTCCCAAATTTTCAATTTATTTTCCGAAAACAAGAAAAAGTCAAAAAAAAAAATTAATAAAAACGGTAAAATTTGCGTAAACAAGATTTTCATGTCACTAAAATCTGTTTCATGAAAATCTCGTTTACATAGCAATTGGCCGTTTTTACTAAATTTTCAATCAGTTTTTCCTTGTTTTTGGAAAAATTACTGAGAATTTTAAAAAACAACCCGAAGTAGAACATAAAGTTACTTCATGAAAAATGTTTTGATAAAAAAAGGAGTGTTTCTATACGAAAATGTGAAATTATGAATAGATGTCATAGTAAAAGCACTAGCTTCTTCTAGAATCTAAAATATTTAAAAATCAACTCTTCCTGAAAATATAGTCACAGACGTCCCTGGTTACCACCAACCAAGTATATAACACGTCATCGTGTGCAGGAACTCGCATTTAAAAATTATTGAATAAAGTATACATTTAGTTTTTCGACGATATACGATATTCTCGTGTAGGTACAATATAACGATGCGGATACTATAATATTAAAGTAGCGGTGGTACACATTTTATCTATTTTTTATTCACAATCGAAAATGATGACGGGGAGAGTGTTATGTGTCGTTTTTTTTTCTCCTTGCCAATTTTTATACTCGATCGTTTCTACAATCCTCGTGCACGTTAGAGTGCGTTTTCGACCATTAAAGAGACATTATAAACCGATACACATATTTTATGGTTTCATATTATATAGATTTCCATTTTGAAAATTGAAAAACGGGGAACGGAGAATACGTGACATTGAACACTGCGCAAAGGCTTTGGGGGTGAATATATTTTATTTACACAACTCTTTTTATTATTATTATTATTATTTATGTACCGACGACTTGTGCATTGCAAAATTCGACGAGAACAATAAAATAATAATAATAATAAAACGTATACATGCGCATATAATACATAAACGAAGGGGGAAAACTCGATTCGTCATTTTGATTACGAACGCGCATTCAACAACGTACATCGTGAAATTAATTTTCTTTATTAAAACCTAGTACGAAAAGTATTATATTACACTCGGCCATTTCACTTGCGGTGAAATTATTTATACGAATCAGCACGGTGTGAAGAGGCCTTACGTGCATACTTTGTATACAGGCTAAAAAACGCAACACTGTTGCGAGACACTGTATAGCATACAAACTTTTTCATTTATCCGCCAACCGCAATAATTAATTATTTTTCGATAAACTTTGTTTTTATTATTATTATTATTAATTATAGAGACAGCATTGAAAAACAATACCTAATAATACATTTATTGATTACAGTAAATTAATTCCACAATCGTATATAATATAAAACGAACGTCAATAACAATGCAATATAATATACAATTATTATTATTTAAATCAATATGAAGTACAATAAAATTATTTTTGTAATGTATTATTTAGTGGTTTCTTGATACATCTGTAATATGTGTATATATTATCGTCTGTGCGTAAGTGTAAAGTATGAGTGTAAACTTTTACATAACATATTATGGCTATCAATTTGTATGAAATTATCGGGTAATTAATCAAGATAACAATTAGCATTACGCTTTAATTGGACGGTTTTTCTCCGTTAACCGAACTGTTTAACGTCCGATTGGACAATATTGCATCTCTTAACAATTTTCGGTTCACGTTTTAATCATCGATCAGAGCCTCGGAATTCGTCGACCAAAATTATACCCTAATATAAATTGTATGTGCGTGCAATTCTGTTTTTGCGTCTAGCACGTCATTAAAATAATATGTAAACAGGCTGGTGTATTATTAAATTTTATACGAAAGCGAATAAAATTTAAATATCCTGCAATATTCCACTAGTTCCCATTAATGATTCTTTGACTTTAGTATCAGCGGAATTAATTAATTTGTTGATGACTCTGACCTACAAAAGCAAATATTCATGTGATCATCAGACGTCACAATAATATAACAACCAGTCGCACAGTATAATATTATAATATTATATGCGAACATCAGACACCGCGGTAACCACATTTTTATAATAATATATTATTAATATAATTATTGCTATACTTTATTTTAAATACATTAATAATAATATATTATGTTCAACGTTTTTATTTACTTATCCCATTTTACCTATGATAAATAAAGATATATATTCGTCAGTTTTTAGAGTGTGTAATATTTAGAAAATATTGAATGAAGATAGAACACCATAGGGATGTGTAAAAAAAAAAAACTCTTCCTTCGGACCCGTTACCATCTGTCGCCGAGTTGTTGGCCAACCGTAGCTGATTATGAAACTCCTATACATCTGCTCCTTTTTATTATTATCGGCCTCCTGTTCATTGCTTTACAAGCTTAGTTCTTACAACACCATACACACGCTCCCCTTTGGTAGGAAGCAACTATTATTATTATTATTATTATTATTATTATTTTATCAAATAACACTTCCCCATTGGTCAAATTTAAGTTCTTACACATACCATTATTGCTCAACTACTGCTGTAGTCAATAATCTGGGTATACAGACACGCAATCAAAACTTTGAACTTGCACCCTTTAAATTATAAGTTAAAATAATAAATACACATGTATGTAGTGTTAAATAAATGATTTCCAAAATAGTGCACATCATTACGATAGAATACTATGGAAATTAAATAATTTAAATAGAATACAATATAAACAACTAAAATATAAATATTTTTTTCAATTTTTACTCAGCATTACAATATTACATTCCATTGTATTACAATGGTTCAGAAAATTTTATTATTTTAATCAAAATATATATGAACAAAATTTAAAATAGTTAAAATAAAATTATACACAAGTTATATACACACCCAAATAATTATTCTTTAATTGCATATTATTGTGTTTCTAAGTAAAACAATAAAATTTTAAGATTCATGAACTAAACGCATTACATGAAAATATAGTTACATATTACATAATATCGCGGATTAATTAAAAAACTCAGTTGGTTTTATATTAACTCTAAAATATATGAAATTTAAATGATGACACAATTATTTTAGTTAAAAATCTAATAAATAAGAGGTAATTCAATAAAATTGTAATGTTTTTATCTAAACAGCATATGACTGGGTTACATTGGTTATTATCAGATTTAATGCATACACAATTTTCCATAGAAAAATATTTCTATACACATTATACTTATAAAGCAGTATAAATGTAATATTATGCAGGCTGCAATATTAATTACGTGTACCTAAATCGAGTGTCGTGCAAAATTCCTAAGTATAGCGAAATTGAGTAAATGTTAATTAATATTTTAATACAGTTGAATGTTTACACAAATCGAAAAATGTCTTGCGCGACCATAATATTATAGTTTTCAAAGTGTAAACGAATGCATTTGCAATTTTAGATCGTATACAATGATAGGATGTCTACTTTGTGCGCGTAAAATGTTGAAACGTAAAAAAGTAAATCACGTGTTCGTAAGGTTCGCCCGAACACATTTTCGGTACAAAAACAAAATAATAATATGAAGTTGGAATTCTAAAAAATCACCGAGAGTGGTGCCAACGACCTGAAATGGTTATACAATATTATTTGTCGTATCAAATTCGACGCTTTTCTTTACAGAATTTATTATTCAAATGCACAGCAACAACAACACACCGATTAATACGGGGATATATATATCAGTTAATATTTATGTTATAACCTGTTGCATAATTCAACTAGAAAAAAATGCACGCGAAAAATAACAGTGATCAATATTACAATGATCGGTTTATTTTGTAATGCTCATTTTGTAAAATACGTCACCAGCTCGAGCACAGTTTCTCATAAACAAACAAGATAGAGTCAGTTGCTAGTTCATAGATACGAGAATGTTGAGGATAACGTCAACAAAACCATTGTTATATAGACCACACTACATCCTATTATAATTATTTATAAGATAATGTGTACTCATTTAAATACACTCACTATGAAAAACAACTCTGGACGATTTTCTTCCTCAAACAGTTAAATTAGCTGTTGGCTGTTAAAAAAAAGGAAACAAAAATATTACCATTGTCGTAGGTTTTTACAATATTCAAAAAAAAAAAATGTTTACGACCGAAAGCATAACGTCATGGACTCATGATAAATGACCTTTGTATGAAACCAATGTGTCACATTGACATTATCGAATGTTCGAGGAGAGCGATTTGTAAAATTTCTGGAACTTACAGCGTCAATGACCTCGACGATAAGTGTCATTAAACTCGCATGCATTATCTCCAAAAAGAGGAAAATCATTTGCGACTTTTTCATCTCTCGGATAAAATTTTTTTTGTGAAAAATAAATATTGGTTTTTTTTTTTTCATTATCCACGTGTCTTTAAACAATTCGTGCTCGTAACTTAGTTGTAACCTAATATAGCCAATAGGAAATGCAAAGCCATCCGTTCCGGGCGCTTACGCTCAGATTTCATGGATGACCAATTTTATTATTTTATAAACTACTATATTATCATATGTGTGGCTATAGTTAAAATAGTACGTAATTTTAAGTCCAAAATATTTAAATTGAAAATCTGTATTTTCTGTCTACATTTTGACATACCTAAGTAACACATATATATGTAAACCCAGTGACAAAACACGTGGTTTTACCTGGCGATATTTTATTTTGTATTGATCTTTAAACGAGAACCAGAGCAATATAATATAATATAATTCTTGAATACTTGAAGGTCTTTCTTTCTTTCTTTTTCTATTTTTTTTTTTTTTTTTTTTTGTTACAAAGTCCGTTGGGTTCAGGAATTTTTGGACCTGGATTTCTAAATAAAAGCAAGCTACCTGCTGGCACTCACCTTTCGGACCGTGTTTCCACAAACGAAGAGAGATCGTCATGCAAGGAACCCAAAATGTACTGGACTCCAACATGATATACTGTTCGAAATACCCACATTACAGAAAAAAAAAATGTTTATTACAAAATGGAATTCTTACTCACAAGTCAACACTTCAGTTCACACACTTAATACACGTGCATTCATGAATAAACGCCAAATAACAAAAATTTTACTGAAATCTAAGTTTAAACTATAAATAATCTCACAATGTAAGGAATTATATTATAAACATGGTGAATTAACGTGGAATAAAAGTTGGAAAAAAATCGACATAATATGTTTCATTATAAATACAACGCATTATTTTCCTATTTAGGTACTTACAAGAAATTTGTCGATAATATTATAAAAACAAACTTTGGGAAAGTAATGAAATTTTTTAAAAAAAAAAGAGTGTTTTACTGTACACATTAAGTACATAACATTGTTTTGAAAACAAATAAAATCATTTAAAGCTGTTAATAAAATGAATGTTATTTTTTAATTTTACTTCTCAATTAAAATCGTTTGAATTTATGATGAAACTCAATTTTCGAACATGATTTTAATCATACACGTTTTTTTTACTTAAATAAAAGACTTTGATTTTCATACCTTTAACTAATATTTTAAGTCACTTGGGTAACCCATGAAAATAAATATTTTATTATTAAATGAGACTGGTCATCCGAAAAAAATTATTAATTTTTATAGAGCTTAGGGTAAAAATTAAAATTTTTGATAAAGCCTATAGTCATGCGTTTGAGAAAAGCCAATTTTTTAAAAATTTGATATACTGTACAAGGGTGTTTTTTTTTTCAGTGTCGCAGGCTAATATTTTAGAATATGCCCAAAATACTTCTCCATGAGTTTCAGTTTGCTGTAGATCAAACCAGTGAACGATGCAAACCCAGTCCGTTTCCCACTTAATTAATATGGGGAACACGACGTTTTTAATGAAACACGGATTGGCAGAATTTTTTTTTTCCTATAAAATTATTTCGAAAATAATTAAATTTCCTACGAAAAAGGACAATAATGTAATCCATAAATTCATTATTTTCAAAAATTTTATTCAATTTCGATTTTTATAAGAATGTTTAAACGAGTATACCTTTGAAAATAAAATAATGAACTCACGAATTTAGTACTTAGAACCTCATTTGTAGGAAATTTAATTCTCTATAAAATACTTTTTTCAGAAATTAAAAAAAAAATCTTCTAATAATATTAATTTTTGAGTAAAAATGTTGTTTTCTCCTGGAGCACCCGAGGTGCGTCCCGTCAAAAAAAGTATACAAGAGGTGTGTCCCACTATATTTGTCAGGGGAATGGGAAAAAATGAGCAAGAGAAAAATAGCAAGTGGAAAAATAAATCAAAGCAAAAATTAACCCTTTACCATTTATTGCCAGTATAACAGTATAGATTTCTGTTTTCCTCCACAACAAATTTCTGGTTTTTATATTTCGATAACCCCAAACTATGAAATCATATCTAGAGCAGGGGCGTTTTTAGCTTTTTGGCGTTCGTAGGCTAAATTATTCTGGCGCAACTCCTCCCCCTCTCCTTCTTACTCAAAAAGTAATAGTCCGTTTGGGCGATTACAGTAATTTATACCGGCATAACGTGGTGAAATATAATATACAATTTCTTTAGTTACTCAAGAGTTTATCGACAATTATCGACTATAAAAAAGAAATGTCCCCACGTTGCACAGCAAGCAGAAAGTTGATATCGATTTGAATCGTGCGCGACACAAGCTTGCGATGTGAGCAAAGTAAACGAGCTCCTCGCGAAGCAAAGGGTTGTTCAATGTCATAATAATGCGAAGCGAAATTGCTTTTTTTCACTTTTATTTCCGCTGCTTTTTTTCAGCAATTAATTTGTCAGGTAGTAGAATTTTTTTTCAGTTTTCAGGGGTTCTTAATGGTTTATTTATAAGTACTATATTTATAAATTATACATTTAACCATATTATTGTATTTATTCATTATTCAGTTTATTTTTATATCTTATTGTCTTATATTGATTTTTAATTTAATTCAAATGATTTGTACCTTTTATTTATTTGTTATCTATATTATATTATTCACCACATGAACTTTTGATACGATAAGGTATATTCGAATTATTTATTTTATTTTTATTATTGATTATATAATTTTTGATGCGATTCGAGCGAATTTTTTGTCATATTTGACAAACAAATTCTTAATTGACACATAATTTATGCTAATTACTTATTTATTACCTATAGTACATTATTATTGACTATATTAGCTATGATTAGATTTAATGTGAATTTTATTTTTATGTGTACTTAATGCATTTAATACTGAACAAATAAATAGTTATTTATTAGGTATTTATTTAATTATTTTCGGTTTTAGAATCCTTGATTAAAATACACGAATTGCGTCCAAACCGATCTGGGACGCACCTCGTGTACAACTTTTTTGTGGGACGCAGCACCTCATGTATTCTTGTTTTCCCTATGTTAATTACATGAGAAACAAACTGAATTTGTGCCAGTTCACTGTTTTGATCTAAGAAGCTGAAATTTTTTAACGATCTTTTTTTATTTTTTGGTCCAGTGTTAAAATATTAGCCTGCAGTACTGAACAAACACAAAGAAGAAAAACAACCTCAGCTACGATACGCATTGTGGATACTATTTTATTAAATTTTTTCACTGTATAATTTTAAATCGAATTAATATCACTGTAATATTGTTACTCGTTATTTAGACCTTGTGTACAGGAAATTAAAACATTTTTTCGGTGTCCGTGTACTTGTTCCAAGCCAGAAAATTAATTTGAAAACATTATAAGAAGTAAGTCAATACTTTTATATGGGTACTTCAAATATTATTTCTAACAACCAACAGGTATAACGCAATTTATATTTTATACTTTATACTTGTCACTGATACCGAGTTACAAAATGAGACGACACTATATTATTTACTCATATAAATGTGTAAAAGCATCATCACTATTGGACGAAACACTGCATTGTAAACGTTTTTTGAGAAATTGAAAATAATACAATTCGGGTAAAAGATTTAAATTAGGTACCCTTAGAAAATTATTGTTATCTAAGTGGATTTTTTTTGAAACCTTTACATATAACTTGATATTTATTACAAAAATTAATTGCTCAAATACACGGTAATTGATTATGGTTGTGTGTGTGTGATTTCTACGTATTATAACGTTTGATATTTTTTCCAAATTTTATTTAGATTGGAAATGGGTCACGAAATAGCAGTTAACATTTCTCGGCGACAGCCGGTAGACGTGATCCGGCAATTGAGTTTGTACAGAATGGGCGAGGTTTCCTGTACGTACGAGGCTCGCCTTGTAACTTCCTTTAAATCCTTTGTTTTTGTCATCGTCCATTGGACACACAATTTGATACATATATAGGTTAGGTTCACGTTCACAAAAAAAAAAATAAATAAAAAATAAAATAAATAGATATTAAACGTCTTGAGAGCCTACTCCCATGTTGGTGCACATAATGCGTAACATAATATTATTATTTTTCTACTATATCTATTGATACAGGGTGGTCGGTGTTGTTATATTGTAAGAAATAATAAATCCGTATTAATGAGTATAGACAAGGATGACAAGAGAACTGTCTCTCTCACAGCCCGCCACAGGCGCGTATAGAGACAAATCATAATATTTTTAGTGGCCACAAAGACACACATCATATGACCCTTATAGACGCAACTGACAAGTAGGCTAATGAACCCCATGGAAATGTTCTACTTGGATTGTATACGATTGCTCTGTGAGAATGGTCGGTCAGTGTGTGTTATGTCATATTTTAGATTCTGAGTGGAGCTTCTTCAGCTTGTGTTTTTACAATGATGTTTATTGTTATTATTATTATTTTTTTTTACGTTTACGTGCTTTCGTATAGAAATACTCGTTCAAAAGTTTTGATCAGCCATTTGTCGAATCACAATTTTTCTCCAGATGGTACTTTGAGAGGTCATTTTTGAAATTTTCAATAGTTTTCTCAAAATTTGGGAAAAAAGTTTCTGAAACTATTTTTTTTAACCCAAATTTTATGAAAATTTAAATATAGATAGACAATTATATGAAAAATATTTCGCAGTAAAAAAATTTTTTGGAAAATTTTTTCTAACACTTTTTGTCATTATTTATTTATTTTTTTTACTTTTCTCAGTTTTTTTTTATACATATACATGATG
This sequence comes from Stegophylla sp. TES_Ste_2020, assembly GCA_025469315.1. NCBI lineage: Eukaryota > Metazoa > Arthropoda > Insecta > Hemiptera > Aphididae > Stegophylla > Stegophylla sp. TES_Ste_2020. The sequence continues at coordinate 17,975 of JAIPRM010000503.1, forward strand.
TACATTGTATGTTATACGTAAATATATAATATTATGTATAATATCGCTTGAATAAAATATATTCATTCAATGACATTGACAATATTCCAGATACAGGCAATTGGCAAATAATAAGGTCATTATCGCGGTGAATCACAGAGAAAACGAAAACGATAATAATTAATAAAAAATGTATATTATGAAGCAGACGATATTATGTTTTATGCAGTTTGAATACAATAATTATGAATTTACTATTAAGTACATCACGTAGATGTGCTCTAGTAGTTTTATCACGTTCAACCCGTTGTCCAATACATCTATAAATACTCGTGTGGAGGTCGGAACTTCGGGATATTATTTTTAATTTTTTTAACCCAATTTCCAACATATTTTTTATTGAATGGGAATTTATGAACATAAAATATATCGTGTTACGCGGGGTTTTTTTTTCACATATACATAAGTACAGTGACGTGGGGCGCGGAAACGTTTGAATTGAATACCTACCTGGGATTAATGTTTGGTTAGGAGAAAAGTACGTTATCTGAAAAACGATGTGCACAAAAGGTGATGCTCTACACTTATATTATAATACGTGTATAATATACGTATATACGCGATATACAAGAGCAGATGTGTGACCAGTTCATTGCGAACACCTGGTCCGTTTACCCGGCCAGAGAAGAGGCCTGAGCCAGCATACGATTTGAGTATTATGACGTGTGTGGCATGCATATAATAATTATTATTAACAGTTATTAGAATTATGAACACCGATATAAGACGTGCTTGAATCCTTCGGGATGAGATAAAAAGTTACATCATTCGAGAAGAGTATGTAGAGCTGCTTACTCCGAGTCTTCACCCGCCGCCAATGGAACGACGACGTCTCGGGCTAAAGTGTAACTGGATCTTTTCTGCATGAATGGTTATATATTATACAGTATGGTTTCGAGAATTAACATATTCGTATTGAATTCGGAAACACCGTCCGGATTTTAATTTACCATGAGAAAGTTTTGAAATTGTCGAATTTAGAGTAAACACATTAATAGTATGGTGGGTACACCACAATTTGAGACAAACGATATTTGTACATGGTTTGCTGTTAAAATTCAAATTGGCTAACGATCCGTTATTGGCATATAGACCGTTTTCATAGAATGGCATGTGCATTTTAAATAGGTATTTAAAATTGTTAATTTGATATTATAATGATTGCAAATTGCAATAATTATTGTGTAGTGTATATACAACAATAATTACAATGACGCATATAAAAATATGCACCAAGCCAGGAATTTTGGGACTATGTTTTTAAAGAAAATTCTAATTGTGACAAAAATGTCAAGCTTGCAATTAAAAACGGGCATTGGAATAATGCTACATTTCAATAGAATGAGTAAATACAAAATCTGATTAATAATAATTGTTTTTTGTCAATTATTATTTAAATGTTTTGATCAATAATTGATAAGTTATACGAACCTATAATTATTGTTTTTAAGACGACGTGATGAATTTCGCATATATGTTTCAGTAAAAACAATAGATGTAAAACGAGATTGAAAAATAGACTCTCAAAAGAACTACTATTTTGTAATCGCGTCATACGCCGATGCTCGCATAGCACGCGACTTCATTTGGCACCGAAAGTTTTTCTACCAACATCGAATAATAAATAAATCGCTGTACCTATCCAATAATATTTATAACCCACATGCCACTGCTTGAATAAGTCATAAGAATACGTTAATACTAAACTACGATTTGTATTCAAACACAAAATCGCCATCAATAAATCCTCGGTGTGTTCGAGCTACTGTCCGTTGTAAAATTCAAACTCGTATAATATAAATTTATAGGCGTATCTAGGTGGGCTAAGTCCACTCAAAACCACTCATAGCCCCCCAGATTTTTTTAAAAAATTGCTTAAGGTTAATGTACTTTGCGGAAGCTAAATCAATAAATAAACATTTTAGCCTCCCCAAATATTTTAAAAAGTCACTCTTATTAATTGGTATAAAGATAGACGCCGTCAAAATATGAGACCAAAAATGACATAATATAATTTTAGGAAAAATGTCTATATCTTAATAGAGTGACAGAAACATGCAATAATTATTTAGCGTAAAATATTATATTAAAAAAAAAAAAAACAACTACTGTGTAATATGAATTATTATAAATTATAATAATGTTGTCGCGTGACGATCATTCGTCAGGATATAATATATTTAAATATATACCTTTAATATTTATTGTGATTTTACATATACTTCATTTGTAATTTACATTTTTATAATTTATTGTTGTTATTAATTCTATTTTAGTTTAGTTTATATAATTATGTTTTGTTATTTTTTATTTTGTCTATTATCTATTGGTTTTACTCAAAGTTGTATTTTCATTTAAATTTTAAGATGTTAAATTCATAAGCACTATAAATAACTCTCAACTTCCAACACAAGCTAGTGCTTAAACCTAATAGTATTAATATTGAAATTGTTAAATTGTTAATTTCTATAATAATAAATAGGATTTTCCAATAAAATAAAAAAAATTACCCCCATAGGGGGGGGGGTGGTAGGTATATTTTAGGTACACACGTGGAGAAAATGGATGAGATTAAAATCAATAATAGCGATCACAATATAAATATATATTATAATTATTAGGTACGTCTTACCTGGACCGTGGACGTTTTACGAGATCATAATATTATAATATACGCGTTGCACACCGCCGGGATGAAAATCGACTTGCGCCAAAGTCGTTTGGGTGGTACACGGGGGATGCTGCGGCGACACGTGTTGACGCGGGCACAGAGTACTACGACTGCCGACGAGACCGTTCGAGATTCCCGAATATGATCCCACCGGTCATCATCATATGGATATCGTCGGAGGAAGGAAGCGCGCGCACACACGACCACATGTGTCCGCAGAAAAAATAAATAAAAATATTACATATATTATATTATTAAATATATACATATACATACATCAATATATAGACCCGAGCAATGCGCCGGTCGGTCGACTAATGGAATAAGACTGTGTCGGTGTTTATAACTAGTGTAAATAAAGAACCTTTTCGTGCTGTGCCCGTTTTAATTTCCAGGCGACGACGACGACGTCGGTGTGCCAGCAGCGTTCGGGGACTGGTGGGGCAAGGTTATTGGGTATACAACTACACACACGTGTATTATTATTACTATTATTATTATTAATATTCGAAAAGTCGCACCCGCGTTCATTCCCGTGGCAACATCTACCGAAGAAAACGTGCACTACGTACGCGTCGAGTCGCAGAACCGAACTACAATAACAATAATAATAATTGAACCAGCTATAATGGCTTATAATGCTTAGTTCGAGAACTAATCAACATTTTTTTTTTTTTGCTTGCGCTTTGCAAATTATTGAAATAATTTGACACTCCTCTCACTTCCACTCGTTTGCACGACTATTTATTTATTTGCAAATTCACAAACTTAGCACACGAGAGTGCACGGCACACACACACGATTTCTATTAAAATTTAATGAATACAAACTCCATAAACAATTTCAAATCAAAAATTAAATATAAACATCGTAATAAAATAAAAAATTTCTATAATTAATGCAAATCAACATTTATGCATTGTAACATATTTTTTTACTAATGTTTATCATGTCAGTCACGGTTAAAAAAATGTAAATTAAAGTACGGTATAGTCAAGAAAACCGGACATACTTCACACCACGTTTATTCTTCGCTCCTCGGGTCAGATACTCTTGAAGGATGTGTATAATTTTAAAGAAACGATAAATCTTTTCTTCAATAAGACGATTCTGAACGGAAGAAGTTAATAATATAAACAAGAACAATAATAGTCGTCATTTTCAACACACTCACCAAGAGTATCTGACCCGAAGAGCGACAAATATCTGTGGTGCAAAGTATGTCCGGCTTTCTTGGCTTACTTTACTTTACATTTTTTTTAACTTATAAATAAAGGAAAAAACATTTAATGAGAAAAAAAAATATTAGAAAAATGTCCGAACATTTTTTTTCTTCATATTTTCAAAATTTTCTTGCCCCAAAATCTTTCTTATATTATTGTCTATCTATATTTAAATTTTTATAAAATTTGAATCAAAATATGATGGTTTCTGAGTCTTTTTTGTCAAAATTTGGGTAGTTTTTCTAAAAAAAAATTGAAGAATTGAGAAATTAAAAAAAAGACCTCTGTAAAGTATCATGTAGAGGCAAATCCGTTTTCAAAAAAGTTACTGATCGAGACTTTTGGACAAGTAGATTCATACGAAAAACTGTATACAGAAAAAAAAATAAACATCACTGTAAAAACACTAGCTTCTTCACTTCGTTCAGAATCTAAAATTGACGTCATTGCAAAATCATAAGATCTTTGTTTCGTTCAGATGTTAAGTTATGTTTTAAACGTAACAAGGAAAAATGTTTAGAGGATTAAATATTTAAATAAAGAGAATTGGAATCATTAAATAAAAACACGTATCTATTTACCAATACATTGTTGGTAAAATGTTTAATTTTTTTTTTTTTTTTGTTTTGTGGGGGGGTTGACGGCTAAAATATGGTGCACCGAGGCGTAAAAATTCCAAATACCGCCCTGAGTACGTAAAGTACTGTTGGGTAAAGGCGTATGTGAGTGAAAAATCGTTGAGAAACGCTGATCTAGATTCAAAGCAAAATTTTGATTCTAAAAGTTATTTGGCTAACTAGCTCTATGGTTTATAAAAATCATTTTACTTTCTCGCGACATAAGATACTTGCCAAGACAAAACTTTATTATTTGTGATAATGGCGATAAAAATAATTAAAAATGAAAACGATGTCGTTATATGTTTATTCATGATAAACTAAACAGGTATGATGACATTTTTTTGGTATTTGATGGAATGCGCACATGAATAGCGCCCAATCTGATTGGTTGGTTAGTAATAATAATATTAATATACAGTATGTCCCAGTACTATTTGAAAAATGCAATAACTATTGTTTTAATAATTTTTTTTTTGAAAATTAATCCTACAGCATTGTACTACATATACGCTAAACGAATAACTTTTTTTTTTTAGGGTCAATATTTTTAAATTTTAAATTTTAAACTACAGTTTTAGAAAAATGCAAGATAGCCATTTTGTAAATTTGATTTTTAGAAAAATATTGATGCTTAAATTTTTTATGAAGGTCAATCCGTTTATTTTCTACGACTTTTTTTAAGTTTATGAATAATTTAATTTTTTTGCCAAATACGTCATAATAATAATGATTTTGTAAATTATGACGTCAATTGGTGATATTATGACTTATTTAACAATATTATTAAATTATTCCTAAGCTTAAAAAAAATTATAGAAAATAAACGGATTAATCTTAGAAATTTAAGGAATTTTTCTTAAATTCAGATTCATAAAATTGTTATTTTGAATTTTTTCTAAAACTGTAGTACAAAATTTCTAATTTGAAAACTTGGATTCTAAGAAATATATATATACGTTATTAATTTAGTAATAATTTTTTAAAAAAAAAGTTAAAAATCATTAATAGAAAAAAAGTTACTGCATTTATCAAATAATACTGAGACACCCTGTAAATAGATATGATAATAATGCATTATGGTGCGAGCGTACGTCATGGGCTGGGTATCACATAGATGTCATCATACCTGTTTAGTTTATCATGCGTTTATTGTTGTCGTTAAAAAAAAAAAAATGATCCCAAAATAATTTACTTATTTTAATCATACATTGTCAAAAATATATGAGAGAATTTGAAAACTTCCAAAATTTCTTTAAATATAATTTCACCGTTGAAAAAAGAGCAAAAAATTACTTTTTCCCGGGTAAAGTTTGAACCCAGTACCGTCGTATCCGAGCATTACGGCTGAGTCGCTAGACTACAATTACAGCGACGAATCCCATTGAAATAAAAGGTATTTAATGAAATAACTGAAAGTATTGAATTTTCAAAATCGAATAATTAGAAAACAATTGATCTGCGCGGATTTTAGTTCACATCATCGTACTCAGTGTCGAAAAATACAAAGGATGGCGATAAAACGTTATAAACCTTGTTGAGTGTTCGTAAATTAAAAATATATCATAATATTTGTCCGTATTTTCCGATTTTTTTTAATCAAACCCTTGTAAAATGTTTAATTATTCGTCCGTAAAAAATGTTATTGCACCAAAATATTTGCAATGAAATATTTGCAATTCTCCACCTATGTACCAAGTTTCAAAAAGATCGGCTGAACAAATTTTCTGTTATGTACGTTAAAGTATGTAATTTTAGGTAAAACTAACAAAATTCTAACTCAATTTAGAGAAAAAATTGACTTATGATTTTCAAGAATTTCAGGTCAATTTAGACATATATGTATGAGTGAGATGGTATTAAATTTTTAAGTTGTTTATATCAAGAATTAAAAATGTTATCACATAAAAACTAACTACTAAATGATAAATTTCCAATATTTTTAAATTGCTATATTTAACTAAAAAATTGATCAAAATATGTTTTTGAAATTCTTATGAAGTATTTTCGTGACAATTTTTAAAAGTTGGTGAAAGTTTCAAGTTTCTAGCTACATTATTTTCGAAGTTATATTAAACAACAATTTTCAATTTTATGAAAATTCCAGTAATAGCATATTTTGTTAATTTTTTTAACAGGTTTTTCACATTTTTGGAAAAATTATTCAGAAATTTAAAAAAAGGGCCTGTTATAAAGTATCACAAGGGTGTGATTTTGGATCTATAGAGACCGAAACTTTTGAACAAGCATTTCTATACGAAAAACTGTTTCCTGAAAGAGTAAAAAATATATAAATAAACATCATTGTAAAATTATAAACTTCTTCGCTCTGCTCAGAGTCTAAAAACAAAGTTAAAATCTATTAATAGAATAAAAATATTTGCATTTGTCAAATCGTACTAGTATATATACACCTTGTATATAAATAATTCAAATTTAATAAAAATTCGCGTTTTTACCTTTATTTATTATATGAAATTATTTTAACTGAATTTAATCCAAATTTAGTTTACATGGCCTGAAACAAATCTATTTATTTTAATGGGGTCTGTATTACTTATTAAATAATACTTAATACCTACTTGACTGTAATACAATTTTAGACAGAATCTTTTAGCTGAGTAAACTAAATTTGGTTTAATTTCAGTTAAAATAATTCAAGTCTAGTTCTTCTTGCCGCGAGACTATTCGCCATGAGATTTTTCGCCACTAGATCGTTTCACCACGAACCCTTCTAGGCTTATAAAAACGTTTAAAGTGTTTTTAGTCGGTCATTTTCCGACTTTTCTCTAGAAAAGATATCTGGGTATTATTGAATTTTCGCAGCATTAAAATCGGACCATCTGAAGTCCTACAATTTTGACGTGGTATTTTATTATAAATATTTTTTTGACCAGCCAGAAACACTTTATAACACTATTTTAATATTTAGCTAAACTTATTTATGCAATTTTTGGTAATTTAAAATACTTAGAAGTCTTGAATTTAAATTGCATAAATGATGTACTAAACAAACGTTTTATTAAGTTTTATTTTTTTTTTACGTAGAATATAAATAATTTGACTAATGGGCTATGGATTTTTGGGATAAAACCATATTATAATATACAAAAAAAATAAATCAAACAAGTTGAAAATAATTTTTTTTCCATAAAATAAACTAGTGGTCTTAATGGATTTTGTAAGCCTAAAATGGATCGCGGCAAAAATGGGTGGATTAAAATGTATAATTTATGTAGGTAAATAACGAACTTTTAATATATTTGGCTTAATTACTTTTATATGCATTTTATGCATATAAACCATTTACTTAGATTCTACTTTATATCAGTTATATTATACATTTTGTAGCACTTACATTCAAGACTTTTTTTTTTACTTGGTGTTTTCTCACATGGAGTTGATGGAGTGTTTTTGTTGAGATATCACCAGATTTTTTATAAATTATATTTAAATAATAGATAATTTTAGATCCTGAGTTGAAGTGATGGATCTATGGTTTTACGATGGTGTTTATTTCAACATTAACATGAAATAGAAATAATTGTTTCAATTTTGGCTGTTTTAGATTTTAAACGACGTGAAAAAGCGAGGGTTTTTACAATGATGTTTATTTTTTTACTGGAAACACTTTTTGTATGGAAATACTAGTCTAAAAATTTTGATTAGTAACTTTTTTAAAGCGGATTTGCCTCTAGACGGCACTTTAGAGAGGTTATTTTTAGAATTTTTCAACTATTCTAACAAATTTTTTTTTGGAAAAAACTACTTAAAATTTGACAAAAGAGACTTGGAAACCATCATTTTTTGATCCAAATTTTATGAAAATTTAAATATAGATAGACAATAATATAAAAAAGATTTTGGCGCAAAAAAATTTTGAAAATGTGAAAAAAAATTTTGGACATTTTTCTAACATTTTTTTTCTCATTGAATATTTTTTCCTTTATTTATTAGATAAGAAAAAAAAGTAAAGAAAAGCAAAATAAAGCAAAGTAAAGCAAAATAAAGTAAAGTAAAGATAAGTAAAGTATAGACAAGAAAGCCAGACACACTTCGTAGTCGTACCACGGTTATTCTTCGCTCTTCAGATCAGCTACTCTTAGTGGGTGTGTTGAAAATGACGACTATTATTATTTTTATTTCCTTCGTTCATCGTGTTATTGAAGAAATTACTTATCGTTTATTTAATGTTCTACACACCCACCAAGAGTATCCTACCCAAAGAGTGAAGGATACCCATAGTGCGAAGTATGTCCGATTTTCATGTCTATACTTTACATAATATTATCTTTGATTACTTTACTTTACTTTACTTTTATTATGCACATTCTTTCAAATCTATTTATTTTTTATACAACTTCATGAACCTTTATTGCACGGTTCATTGGTGCTAATTTAATAACATGATTAGACTTAATAGCCTCCCGATAAGCTCGCTTTTTTGGATTTTAGTTACCATTTTAGTAATTTTAGTGGTCACGTGCACATTATTAATCGATTATTAATAATAATTAAATGCGTATCAGGTCGCGAGCACTACGCGCAGACTACGGTCAACCGTGACGACTGACCATATTTTTTTTTGTGACGAGTTTGTCAACCAGCTAAACTAGTCGATGGCTACGTTATGCACAATTAATTATAAATTATAAGTCGTATTAATACGAATATAATGTCAAACACGTACAATACGTGTATGTGTGTGTGTGTACGCTCGCGTGTTAGGTACATATGAAATATATGATACTAACTGAATAACCCGGTTTCGTCCGTATTCAGTTTTTTGTGTTACTTTATCAATTTTTGATCAGTTTTTATATTACAGATATAAGTTGCATAATCCTTTTTAATCTTTTGGCGTTGAATTTAAATTTGGAATACGTGGTAGCTTCAATGCTAACGGCTTCGATTTGAAAAAATTTCTACCAAATATAACAATTAAAACCTTTTTACCTCTACCGTAAAATTCGACCAAAAATTACGTTTCCCATTTTTAAACTTTTTATCTCATTTAACTCCTTTTAGAGTTAAATTATGGAAGATTCTTTCTTAGTACGTCCCTACATCATGAAACAATAACTCACTAATATGATAACTACTTATAACTTCAGCGGTTCTGGCTTGGTGGTTTTCCATTTTTATCCCGTTTAACCCTTTAAACCTCTTTAGGGATTGAATTTTCGAAAATCTTTTCTTCGGGTGTCATTTTATCATAAAACTAAACTACTGACCTAATTTCAAGCGCATAACTTTAGCATTTCCGGCTAAGTGGTTTTTCAAATTTTTGCCCCTTGAAACCCCCTTACGATTTGAATTTTGGAAAATTCTTTCTCAATAGATTTAGACATCATAAAACGAAATTACTGACCAAATTTCATATACTCACTGCATCAGCAGTGGTTCCGGCTAGACGACATACTTTGATTTTTATCCTTTTTTACCCCATTTAACCTCCTTAAGGATTAAGTTTTGAAAAGTCCTTTCTTTTTAAACGTCTACATAGGGATACGGAGATACTCAGAAAATTGAAAGTAAATCGTTACGTGTTTGTCATGCTTGCCAAAGTATATGACTGCAGGGACGTCTAAATCCCGTTAAAGTCGGTCTAGCCATTTCGAAGATTGGTCCGTAAAACAAATGAAATATTTATTTTTTATTTAAATAGATGATGCTTTTAGACTATAATTGTTAACTTGGTTATCAAATACAACAAAATGTGTAAAAATGAAAACCGATTTTATGCTGTTTCAACCCTTTGAAATAATACGAACTTTGGTAAATATTTTCTTAATACGGCCATACATAACGGTACGAACATAACTACGACTAAAATCCTACTAAATTTAATATTTTAGATTCTGAGTGAAACGGAAGAGCTTATGTTTTTATTCATTCTGAGCAGTGCGAAGAAGCTTATGATTTTACTATGATGTTTCTTTTTCTATTTTTTTTTTTCTGTAAATACTTTTTCGTATAGAAATATTTGTCCAAAAGTTTTGATCAGTAAATTCATAGATCCAAAATCACACATAGGTACACATACAGTATACACTGATGGTACTTTAAAGAGGTTATTTTTTAAATTCCTTAATTCTTTTTCTATGCGTAAAAGAAAACTACCGGAAAATTGATAAAAAAAAAAAAAGGTGAAATATGCTATAACCGGAATTTTCATAAAATTGAAATTTATTTTTTATATTTTTTAACATAACTTCAAAAATAATGAAGGGAGAAAATTGAAGCTTTCACCAACTACTATAAATGGTCACGAGAATACTCCATAAAATATTAAAAAACAGTTGATCAAATTTGAATTCAGTATAGCATTTTGAAAATATTGAAAAGTTCTCGTTTTTTGTAAGTTTTTATTTTATAAAATTTATAATTTTTAATATTATGAATTGAAAATGTATTATGACTTTACTCATATATATGTCTACATTATTTTAAAAAATCTAAAAAATTCCAAATCAACTTTATTTTTTATAACTGTTTGGAGTTTGAATTTTGACGAAATCTTTAGTTTAACCTAAAATTACATACTTTGACGTACACAAAAGAAAATTGGTTCAACTGGCAAATATTTTGGTGCAATAAAATTTTTACGGACAAATAATCGAACATTTTACAAGGGTTTGATTTAAAAAAAATCGGAGAAAATACGGACAAATATATTAAAATATATTTCTAGTTTATGAACACTTAAGAAGGTTGATAATATTTTATCGCTATCTTATGTATTTTTTGGCTCTAAGTACGATGGTGTGGACTAAAATCCGTGCGGATCAATAGTTTTCTAATTATTTGATTTTGAAAATTAAATATTATCGGTTATTATCTTATTTTATTTTTATTACAAAACGGACCGTAGCCTAAGGTACAGAAAAATATATACATAATAATAATAATAATATTAACTACAACAGAAAAATATATATAAATTACATTAACATAAGGACATTGTTACAATAATTGATCATGAAAAATAAAACGACGGGTCCTCATTAGCAATACGCATCATTCTAAACGAGAGTAATATAGGTGGTGCAAAGAAGAATGAAAAACGGGTACGTTGCTGGAGAGTGGAAACTAGGGATTTTAAAATTAAGCTGATTTATTATATACAGGACCGTCTATAGAGCCATTTATGAGATTACGTAGGAACATTTTGTTAGTAGGTACTAGGTACCAGTTTATCGAATAGATTTGTTAATCCAAGCCGCTTAAGCTAACTGTATCAAACTCATGAAAATTTTAATATGGATAGACAATAATATGAGAAATATTTTAGAGCAAGAAAATTTTGAAAATGTAAAAAAAAAAAAATGGTATATTTTTTTCTAACACTTCTCATCAAAAGATTTTATTTTTACTTTTCTCAGTTAATAGTGAAATATAATAAAATTGGTCGAGTAAAAATCAATTTTTTTTGTAATATTAATAAATTTTATAATTTTCAAGTAAAATTACCTTATATAAATTGTAGCTTCATGAAAAATAGTTTTATTGAAGAAATAATTTATCGTTTCTTTAAAATTTAACGTCTTACAAAAGTATCGCATCCGAAAAACGAAGAATATCCCGAGGTATGAAGTATGTCCTCTTTAAATTTTGTTATAAGTTGTTTTGTAATATTTTTCATTGTATTTTGCTCCGTAAAGATCACAATAGTCAATGATGATTACCCTTCCTACATTTTCGTTGATGAACGCCCTTGACAAAGCCCCTGAATATGAGTTTTGAGGCTATATGGAATTATAAAATTTTAATTTAGTATTGACGAATGAAGAGTGATATTTTTTTTCCGGGTTAAGTGACAATCGTACGTTTTGACCATAGACTAAGCATTTAACAAGTTTCTATATTTTGCTTTTGTTTTTTGTCGCATATCTTTTTTAATCTTTTTAAAATATGACGTAATCAGGCTATTTAATGAGAAATTATATACTCTGAATTGTGTGACAAACACTGATTACGATTTCAAATTGAATGTTTAATGTTGACACGTCAACTTACTCATGACTTGCATTCGTCGCATTTTTATGCTAATATTTTAATTACAATTTTAAAAATATAAATAAAATTGTTTATTATTTCGTTATCGCTTTATCGGTATGTCTGTACTCTGTAGACGTCAATAATCTGCAGCTCTCGGCAGACATATTATTATAAAAAAAAAAAAAAAAAAACATGATCAAAGATTGTGCTATGCCTTATGAACTATGCCGACGACCAGCTGGTGGAACAACACGATATAATCGAGCTTCAGTGGGTCAAACTTAAAATAAACTAATTACCAAAATTCAATATTTAACACGTCATCTTGGCGTAATATTCGAACTTTTCACAGTTGACTTATCAATATTTTTGATAATTATTATCTATCGGCATTCTACGTTAAAAAACTAATTGTCTACTATGAATGTCAAATACTATCAAATATCGTGGAATGGAGAGGTGCCCCTGCCTCCATCCAAATATTTATGAAAAATAAAAATGTAAAAAAGCCAGACATACTTTACACCATGGATACTCTTTCCTCTTCGAGTGGGACTTGATGAATTTTAAAGAAACAATAAATCATATTCTTCAATAAAAACGATTCTACGCGGAGCTTTAGTTTATATAAGACAATTAATTTACTTAAAATTTTAAAGTTTATTATTATTGTTACGAAAGAAATTAATTTTTTACTCGGTCAGTTTTATATCCTAATATTAACTGAGAACACACAAAAAAAATATAATATGAATAAGGAAAAAAAGCGTTAGAAAAAATTAGTTACATAACAATGTTTTTTCACTAATTAAAAATTTTCTTTCGTCAAAATAATTTTCATATTATTTCCTATCTACAATTAAATTTTGATAGTTTAGATTAAAAAAAAGTTCTAAAGTCGATTTTGTCAAATTTTGAGTGGGTTTTCCTAAAATTTGAAAAAACTATTGAGAATTTCGAAAAATGACCTTTCAAAATTACCATCTAGACTTAAGGAAAAAATAATAATTCAAAAAGTTGCTGGGTGAAACTTTTGAACAAGTATTTCTTTACGAAAACGTACATAAATATAAAATATTAAAATAAATAAATGTCATTATAAAAACACTACTTAGCTTTTTCGCTACACTCAGAATAAAATAATTAAAACATTTGATGGTTACAGCCTGTGGATAATTAGTGGATGCTATGTTAATTTCGAAAATAATGTAGGATTTCTCTTTAAATTCTGTTTTCCACTTAACTTTTACTTAATTACTATTTACTGGCAATATCTGAGTTTTATTATAAGAACAAAAAAAGCACCCGAAAAAATCCAAAAAGCATAAAAATAAAATATTGCTAAAAAAGTAAAAAAACAAAATAAAATTTATACATTTCATTGTATTCAATTAAAATCGAATTTTGACCTAAAAGAGGCTCATTTTAAATCAATCGAAAAAAATATAAATTTACAGGTTTAGGAACAATTAAAGTGGATGGGGTGGTCTCTCAAAAACACTCAAATTCCCCCAGTTCAGTTGCCTGAGATATTAATACTCTTGGGGGAGGGGGCTAACTCAAACAAATAAACATGTTAGCCCCCCCCAATTTTTATCTTAATTGTACCTATGTACTCAAGTACAAAATCCGAACACTTATCACAAAACGAACTTGCGGTACCTTGAGCGGCTTGAGCTTGTACAGTGTTGTAGCTAAGGAAGAAGTCTAACAGGTTATAACCATACCCCCTACTCCGTAATGTTTTCATGGTTCGAAACTGCAATTTCCTAATAAAACGTATGACGTGACGTCATAGTGGTCAGCTTGGGTTCCTCCCTTGCTGTGGGGGGGGGGTTAGGCATTTATCTGTATTTATTGAGTTTATTAAATTATGTACCAATATAAATTTTTACTATAATAATTTTTATGTTACAAGTCATGTTTAATCGACTTATTCAATTAAAAAAAAAAAAAATCCGTGCAATTATAAAGAAATTAATTTCAAATTTAAATCTCTCATGCCCCAAATATTTTTCTGGCTATGCCACTTAAGTTTTCAGTGTATAATGAAAATTAAAAAATAATATTCTCCCTCCATCAGGCCTCTAACTGCACACACAAAGTCGTCAGGTCACACCTAAATATTTACAAAAATAATAATTATTACTATGATACAGAATAATATATTATGCAGCAGCACCGATATCGCCGATCGCTTGTAGGCTCGTCCTACGCGTATGCATACACTTGAGAGCAAGACGAATATTATTCATAATCATCGCGGAAATTACAAAACATTGTATTGTACCATTATAATACAGAGACTGTACCTAGAGTTGTATATAGTATAAGAAATAACTTTGAGCTATAACAATTTCATCTATTCCGTCGTGCAATAACTACCTACGTAAGTAGTATAATAAGATTGTTGGCCGACGACGCCGAGAAATCAGTTCTCGCCGGTTTTGCGTTGGCGCCACTGTCCCGGACCATTCGAATCAGTCCCGCACATCAGTGAATCAGTGCGATCGTTGGCGGATTTCGTTGATACGTAAAGAAGTGGTGGTGTCCGAGTGTGCTATCTATCTATATTTGTATGCTCCTCGTCATTCAAAATACATAATATAATAATTATTATCGTTCGAATTTGCATATTTCGCTGTGAGAATTTCAGCTGTCTACCTTTATGCTATGACGTTGTCAGTGCTCCTCAGCCCAAGACCGTATTGAGAACGACCGTTTTGCCGCCAGAAAACCCGAGGATCATCCCAATTTGTACGCTACCAATTGGTTTTTCCCTCTTATCATCAACATGTGAAAACCCGAAAACCGGCCTTTTTTTCTTCTCCTAGCACCGTACCCACCGATCTGCAGGTAAATCTCCGACCGAATCCCGAGCGTTTCTCCAACTCTGGCCGTCTGTAATTCTGCCTCATTTCGCCGTCTTTGCGTTACAGGAAAAATGACGGAATCTCTGGACAGTGGCACCGCCAATACCTTGTCGTCGTTGGACGAGAACACGACCAGTTCTCTGTCCATAATGGACGTCGCCGTGTTCGTTGACTACTTAAAGAAAACGGTTTCGACTATTTTGCACGGTGACAAGTCGGCCACTTCGCCTATGTTGGATATGGCATTTGAAGACAATGCTAATCTAGAGTGTATCAAAAAGTTCTTGTCCGATCCAAACACTGCGACTCTTTTCGTACAAAAAAGCGTCCTCAAAGGTTTAATTTTCAATAATATTAATGTTTTCCTATTAATAAACCGGCGTGATCTTAAGTATTTACAATAGTCACTTAACAATTATTTTAATGTATTTATTGCTTAAACGTAAAAAGTGATTGGATGCTATTCAAGCAAGGTTATTGTAATAATATAGGAAGGATCAGTGGCGTATTTTCACATTTTTCTGAGGGTGGAGGGTCCAAAATTTAAAACAATTACTGTGTATAAAAATTGGATCATAATTTGTGAGGGATCCACTCAGAACCTAAAAGGTTTTCAGTTAGGACCACTCCCCTCCTTCATTGCTTTAACTTTTTTATACCTTTTATACTTTTTATTACTTCATTCATTGCAGAATCATTTTTGTTTGATTTGAATTTTTTTACTTCTGGGGTGTCCTGTACCTCTGGATCACCCCTGTAAATACGCCACTGGGAAGGATCCTTATAATCTATGAAAATATCAATTTGTTATCAGACTAATAAATATTAGTGATATATTTTAGATGAGGAAACTGAAAATGGTGCCGAAGGAGAGGAGGATAAAGATGTACCAATATTTTATTTATCTAATGAAGTCATTTTTACTAATCAAAAAATGACAAGGTCTGTGTAAATACAATTTTCTTTTTTGAAATTTTGAAATTTATTAGTGTTTTTATTATTTATGTACATAGTTTGTCATTTATGAAAAGAGCCACTGTAATAGAAGCTGATAAACCTATTCCAAGTCAACTACGAATTGTCCAATTTAATGATGGTTCACCATATGAAACGTTACATGCATTAGTCAGTAAAGCTATTACTCCTTACTTTAAGAGTTATGTTAAAGAATCAGGAAGAGCCGATAGGTATAGTTATATATTTTTATTAACAATTATATTTGTATATTTTTTTTATAAAACTAACAGAAGTAAAATTACTACTGTTTTCATAAAAATTATAAATTATAAATTAAAGGGATGGTGATAAAATGGCCCCATCGGTTGAAAAGACTATGGTTGAATTAGAAATGGGTTTACTTCATTTACAACAAAATATTGATATTCCTGAAGTCACATTAACAATTAATCCTACTGTATTAGCCATAATAAGTAAATGTGCAGAAGAAAATCGTAAACCTAAAGTATCAGATTTTGGTGCTCTCGTTGAAGATTCCAAGTTTCTTAATCAGCTTCAAGCTGGTGTGAATCGATGGATCAAAGAAATACAAAAAGTAAAGATATGGCTATTAAAGTAATTTTATTAATATTTATGTTTTCTTTTATTTTATGTTGTAGGTAACTAATTTAGACAGAGATCCATTAAATGGAACAGCATTACAAGAAATTAGTTTTTGGTTAAATAAAGAAAGAGCTTTACATCGTATTCAAGAAAAACGTGAAAGTTTAGAAGTAGGCCTTACATTAGAGATTTTGAAACATGGCAAACGTTTTCATGCCACTGTTAGTTTTGATAGCGATACTGGTCTCAAGACTGCTTTAGCTACTGTCAATGATTATAATACTTTAATGAAAGACTTCCCTATAAATGATCTTTTAGCAGCTACAGATTTAGATCGTATTCGTGTAGCTATTGAACATATTTTTATTCATTTACGTAAAATACGAAGCACAAAATATCCTTTACCAAAATTGTTGAAGTTAGTAGAAGCTATATCCAGAGATTTATTATCAAAGTTATTGAAAGTGAGAATTTATTGCTTTTTAGTTAACATTATTATTCATACTAGAAATTAAATTATTTGTAATTAGGTTTTGGGTACAAGATTTTTAATGCATATACCATATGATGAATTTGAAAAAGTTATGTTGCAGTGTTTCAACGTTTTTACTGCTTATGATGATGAATTTGATAAACTTCAAGTTATCTTGAGGTTAATATTTTGTTATATTTTGAATTTATTATGTATTTAATTGTATATTAATGATTTTAGGGATGTCATTAAAAGAAAACGAGATGAGACATTTAAAGTAGTTTGGCGTATACAACCAGATCATAAGCGGTTACAAACCAGACTTGAACACATGAGAAAATTTAGACAACAGCATGAACAACTGCAAGCTGTTATAATGAGAGTTCTTCGACCTACAGCTCAACAATCACAAGTACGTGACGATCAAGATCAAGGTCCAGCTTCTTTGTCACCGGCTCCAGATACAAGTGCTATTGAGGTAATATAAAATATGTTTTATTGTGTTTATTAGCTGAAATTTTCAAACAAGTTCCTAATTTATAACAATAGTTTTAATTTTAATTTAAAATATGTTGTTAGGAAGTGAATTCAGCTTATGAAAACATAAAAGTGGTGGACTGTCTGGATATTAGCCGAGAAGGGGTTGAAGCTTGGGAAGCAGCCGTAGCACGATACGAAGAAAGAATTGACAGGGTTGAAGCTAGAATTACTGCTCATCTTCGAGATCAATTAGGAACAGCACGTAATGCTAACGAAATGTTCAGAATATTTTCTAGATTTAATGCCCTATTTGTTCGGCCACATATACGTGGAGCTATACGAGAATATCAAACTCAACTTATTAATAAAGTTAAAGAGGATATTGAAGCTCTCCATGATAAATTTAAAGTAAAAATATTTTAACTTGTGATATTTTATGATATCTCTAGTAGTTATATTTTAATTTTAAATTAATATTTTTAGACACAGTATCCTCAAAGTAAAGCTTATTTTTTGAGCCATCAACAAGACATACCACCAATTGCTGGTTCTATTTTGTGGGCCAAATTGATTGATAGTCAGTTATCTGCTTATTTACGTCGTGTTGAAGATGTTTTAGGTATGTTGAAGTTAGAAGTATACATAAAAAAACTAAAAATACTACCAAATTTATAATTTTGGATAAATAGGTAAAGGGTGGGAAGATCATTTAGAAGGTCAAAAATTAAAAGCTGATGGTGATAGTTTTCGGCTTAAATTAAATACCAAAGACATTTTTGATGATTGGGCTCGAGGTGTTCAACAAAGAAATATGGGAGTATCTGGTAGGATTTTTACTATTGAAAGTACAAGATCTCGAACTGCTCGAGGAAACGTATTAAAACTAAGAGTAAGCATTATTAAAATAATGAAGTTATTTTATATTATCTAATTTTATTGTATGTCCATTAGGTTAATTTTTTACCTGAGATTATCACACTATCAAAAGAAGTGAGACACTTAAAAAATCTTGGGTTCCGTGTACCTTTAGCAATTGTTAACAAAGCTCATCAAGCTAACCAATTATATCCATTTGCTATATCGTTGCGTGAAAGTGTTCGTACTTATGAATGCACTTTAGATAAAGTAAGACATAAATTATTTTATATTTATTCTTTTCAAACACATTTTATGTAAAATTTTTTAATTAGCTTATCAATAGGAGCTCTTACTTAAAGGTAGTTGTGTTTTATTTATTGTTATAATTATAATCTAAACAAAAACAAATCTTTTTTAATAGATTGAAGATAAAACTAGTATTGTGCCATTAATAGCTGGATTGCATAAGGATACCCAAGGACTTATTGCAGAAGGTGTTCAAATGGTCTGGGAAAGTTATAAACTAGATCAATATGTTCAAAAATATGCAGAACAAATACTTGCTTTTCAAGAAAAAGTAGAAGATCTTTTAGTAGTTGAAGAACAGCTTGATTTGGATGTTAAGTCATTAGAAACATGTGCATATTCTGCCAGCACATTAGCAGATATTCTTTCTAAAATCCAAAGAGCAGTAGATGATCTATCTTTACGTCAATATTCAAATTTACATATATGGGTTACACGTCTAGATCAACAGGTTTGTGATTGATCTGTTCTCAGAAGTATTGGGTTTAGTACTAATATTTAATTCTAATTTTTCATTATAGATAGAAAAAAGTTTATCCTCAAGACTTCAAGCAGGTATTCAAGCTTGGACTGAAGCATTGGAAGGAAAAAAGAAAGATTTGAGTATGGATACTGATGCACCACCACAACCAACTAATAAGCTTGGTGGTGATCCTCAAATTAAAGTTCAGATATTGGAAGTTAGAATAACTAATCAAACCATTTATTTGTATCCAAATTTGTGCGAAGCACGTGTTCAACTCATGCAACAATTCTTTGCGTGGCAAGCGGTAGTAACATCACAAGTCCGATTACAAAGTTCTCGGTACCAAGTTGGCTTAGATCAACCAACATCTCAGACGTATCAAGATCTTTTAGCTAATTTACCTTCGGGTGAGGCAGTTTTAACAGCTGCGTTTGAAGCAATGGAAAGAAAAATTAATGAGGTATTCAATCAATTGTAATAGTTTTTGAAAATTTTTAATAACAAACATTTTCAGGCTGAAAAATATATGTCTGAATGGTTGATTTATCAATCTTTATGGGATTTACAAGCTGACAATTTGTATAGTCAAATGGGAGAAGACATAAATACTTGGATGACATATTTAAATGATATTCAGTAAGGAAAATGATTTTATTGTAAACTTATCACTATATTATTAAAAAATTAATATTAATCATTATGGCATGTTGAACTTTAGGAAATCTCGGAAAACATTTGATACAACTGAGACTCGAAAAGATCTTGGACCATTTATTATAGAATATGGAAAAGTTCAAAGTAAAGTAGCTTTGAAATACGATTCATGGCATAAAGAAATTTTAAATAAATTTGGTGCACTACTTGGAAATAGTATGACACAATTTCATGTTCAAGTGGCTAAAGTCAGTTAAATATAAAATATCAATTTAGATAATCTTAAGTTTTTAAATATTTCAATAAATAAAAAAATTTTAGTCTCGAAATGACATGGAAAAACAATCAATTGAAGCTGCTAGCACATCTGATGCTGTATCATTCATTACCTATGTACAGTCATTAAAGCGTAGTATGAGAATATGGGATAAACAAGTTGAACTTTACAAAAAAGGTCAAAAAATTTTGGAAAGACAACGTTTTCAATTTCCTAGTAATTGGCTGGATTTAGATAATGTTGAAGGCGAGTGGAGTGCATTTAATGAAATTATTAAACGCAAAGATAAATCAATCCAAACTCAAGTAATTTATACATAGTTTATATGCACATATATACATATATTTCATATTTAATATGTATAGTATGTATTAAATTACAAATTTAATGAAAATATTTATGCAGTAAAATAATTTAATTTTAGGTTCAAAGTCTTCAGATGAAGATAATTGCTGAAAATAAAGCTGTAGAAACTAGAACAAATGATTTTCTCTTAGAATGGGAACAGGGTAAACCAGTAGCTGGAAACACACAACCTGATGATGCTTTATCACAACTTCAAGTATTTGAAAATAAATTTACACGTATAAAAGAAGAAAGAGATAATGTGGCTAAAGCTAAAGAAGCTTTAGAACTTAAAGATCCAGCAGGTATATTTAATATCTATTTAAAACATTCAATTATTTATATTATACAAGCTGATCTGGCAACTTTCCTATTACTAGATTAGCAACCCTATATTTAAGGTTCCTTACCTAAATTTTAAGAATATTAACATTGTTGAGGGGCTGTCACATCATTGGTGTTTATACTTTATATATAAATATAAATAAGGGCTAGATAGGTCGTTCATAGTCTGTGTGTCCACCACACAAAGTGAATGTCTGCAGGACACACATTGAGATAGGACTAAGCATAAAATATAATAAAAAAAAAAATGAGAGTAAACAGAATAAACATGTTTATGAAACGTATTTGTTGGTCAAACCTGAAAACGGTGTGCTGTATGCTAATGTGCCAGTGAATTCACGAAACATATGCAGATAAAAGTATTATAAACTTTTATATTATATTATTTTATTTTATTAATTATTTTTGGCCATGTCATTAATTTTTGTAAGAAGTATTATACATTAAAAACTTTTCTGTGACACTTCCATTATATTATGAAAAGTTACTAAAGTTTATTGAGAATTTTTTGAGATAGGCAAGTATATACAAAATAAAGGGCTCTTATTTTATTATGTTTAAAAATTTAAAAATTTTAAAAAATATGTTTATCTAATGTTTATTATTTTATGGCTTAATTCATATAAAATGCATTAAATATTTTATTTCTATTTAGGTAGTGCATTGTCAAGTGCTGAAGATCGTATGATAGTAGTTTTTGAAGAAATGCAAGATCTGAAAGGTGTGTGGTCTGAACTTGCAAAAATATGGTTACAAATTGATGAGATTCGAGAAAAACCTTGGCTCTCAGTTCAGCCTAGAAAACTTCGTCAACAATTGGATGGTTTAACTAATCAATTAAAAGAATTACCTGCTCGTTTTAGACAATATTCTTCATATGAATATGTTAAAAAACTCCTGCAAAGTTATGTTAAGGTAAAGTTTTCTTTCAATTGTAATTTTTTACCATAGGCTTAAATCAAAATAATTAGTTGATAGTAATTTGATTACCTTGTAATTATTATATTTAAATTTATTATAGTTTTATTATTTTGCAGTTTAGGTATTTATAACGCTTATTTTTTGTCAGGTACAATTAGGGTTAATTAGGGTGGTAATGCATTCTCATTTGAAAAATAGTATAGTGATTTTGATATTAACTTTGATATAGCATTTTATTAAATGATAATTAAAAAATTAAATTAATTGAATTTTATGTTAATTTAGGTTAACATGACTGTAATCGAATTAAAATCTGATGCATTAAAAGATCGTCATTGGAAACAATTGATGCGTAAACTTCGTGTAAACTGGACATTTTCTGATATAACTTTGGGACAAATTTGGGATGTGGATTTACAAGCAAATGAAGCAGTAGTTAAAGATATTATCATGACTGCACAAGGAGAAATGGCTCTTGAAGAATTCTTGAAACAAGTAAGTTATTTTAATATCTTATTTACTAGTTTATTTATATTTTAATATTTAAATAACCATATAAATAATCATTTTAACAACCAACATTTTTATTTAATGTGTCTTGGTCAATATTTATTTATTTATTTTTTAATCTAATTTCTGTTTATTATTACTGTTCTAAATGGGCAAATATATTTTTGACTTTATTTGTGTACCAGAAATTCAAAAATAAAATGTTTAAATGTTTATTTATTTCTACAAAATATTTATAAATAGTTGCTGAAAATTTTAGACTTAATTATTATTTATTTTATAAGCATTTAAAGTTAGAAGTGTGATGAAACTGGTTATTCTGATGTAAAGTAACATTTTTTTTTTTTACTTAACCATTTATTACATGGTCTTAATTAATAAAATTGTATAAGCGTTAGCTAGATAAATAATTTTCACATGCGTTTAAATGTTAAATTTTGACTAAAATAACTTCACATGAAAAAAGGAAAACATTTTTGGTTATTATTTCATAAAATTTGCGAATTCTAATGAGCTGAAAGTATATTTCAAGCTTACTTGTATCAGTGGCGCTGTAGTCAATTTCAAAAGATATTGCAGGTTTAAAAAGTTTATTAACCCACCACCATTTTTTCTATATCTACCTATGGTAGACCCCCCACTATTTTACTACTATTTTTGAAGGAGTTCCATGAAAATTTACATAGTTCAATAACTTTTCTTAACCAATTTAACATACAATTTAATTTTTTTCTATTGAAACTTGGTGCCAAATTTCGAGATTAAAAATTAATGAAAATAAAACAGAAAGCACGATTATTGATAGAATAATTTAAATAATAACACAATGAGGCATGATTATAACTGATAGTTTTATTTTGTCTAATTGTGTATTAAATACCTAATTTTCTGGTATTTATTACCTAGTAAAAAATTATGGTAATATTAAGGACCCACCCCCACAGTAGGTATTGCAACCACAATACCTGAAAATATAGATCGGCGCCACTGACTTGTATAAATTTACCTTAAAATAGTCTTATTGCTTAATTAATTTGGTACTATTTTTTTTTTTTTTTATTAATGAAGCCACAACAACAAAGATTATTAGCTAATGTATCTAAATGTTAATTTACAGATTAGTGGAAAGAAAATTGGGTTACATATAGAGTTATATTAAATTAAATTGTACAATTTTGTTAATTTTAAAAAATTTATAATTTTGATGACGTTATCTGGATCAGAACCTAGTGCTTGTTGGAGATTGTCGTACTATTGCTTAATTCTTATTTGTGCTTATATTGGTTTTGTTAATATCTAAATATTAGAGTTAAAAACGTCTTAAGTACAACATGATTTAATAATTTGACATGAATTGTTCAGTTATAATGCTGTAATAAATATTGCCATGGATTTAAATAATAAGTAGAAATTATTCAAATTTACTCAGAATTGTTTTACAAGTACAACAATTTATCATTATTTGTAAATGTTAAATACATAACTGCATTATCTTGCGCCTAGTGAACTAATCACAGAAATGATCGACTTCAAAAGCTTTTTGTCGGTCTAATTCATAAATCATCATTAAATCCAAAAATACGATTTTGGGATTATTACATTTTAATTTTAAGAAAAATGTACGGTATCGTTTAATCTCGTCTCCATTTCAATCAAATAATTATTTATTCATGAAACAACTGTTAAAATTCAATGAATTATAGAGACATGTATACCATATGAGATGTTTTTCGTCTTTCTGAAAACTAGTCAATATTGAGTTAAATGATTTACGAATTAGGCCAATATTTTGTATCTCTCTAGTGTCGTAATTATTATTACGAAAATTGATAGAGAATGTAAAATATCAATCAATAAACATTAGTCAATTTTTGCCAATATTATAGTGGCTTAGTATAGCAGTATTTTACTAGTAAATAGTAAATCCTTTTTTGAAGAAAATCTACATATTACATTTTCGTTTTAAGGTTCGAGATACTTGGCAATCATATTCTTTAGATTTAATTAATTATCAAAATAAATGCCGTCTAATAAGAGGATGGGATGAACTTTTTAATACTGTAAAAGAACATATAAACTCTGTTGCAGCTATGAAACTATCACCTTATTATAAAGTGAGTAACAATAATCAAATTCTACAGTTTTATAACAATGTCATATTCATTGTGTTGATATGTTTTTTATATTTACTTCTTATGATTAGGTTTTTGAAGAAGAAGCTTTAACATGGGAGGAAAAACTTAACAGAATCAATACACTCTTTGATGTTTGGATTGACGTTCAACGGCGTTGGGTTTATTTGGAAGGTATTTTCTCAGGAAGTGCTGATATCAAGACTTTGTTACCAGTTGAAACTTCACGTTTTCATAACATCAGGTAATATTTTAATTGTACATTATATGTTTATATATTGATTTTAGTTTAATTTTATTGTAATTTGTATTGTTGTGAATTTCACAGTTCTGACTTTTTGGGTTTGATGAAAAAGGTTTCTAAATCAAGAATGGTTATGGATGTTCTTAATATTCAGGGGGTACAACGATCTCTTGAAAGATTAGCTGATTTACTTGGGAAAATCCAAAAAGCTCTTGGAGAATATTTAGAAAGAGAACGAATGTCTTTTCCAAGATTTTATTTTGTTGGTGATGAAGATCTTTTAGAAATTATTGGAAACAGTAAAAATATTTCAAGATTACAAAAACATTTTAAGAAAATGTTCGCTGGTGTAGCTGCTATAATTTTGGATGAAACATCGACAAATATTCTTGGAGTGGCATCTCGTGAAGGCGAGGAAGTTATATTTACCAATCCTATATCTACAACTGATCATCCTAAAATTAATGAATGGCTCACATTAGTCGAAAAAGAAATGCGTTTTACATTGGCATCTCGTTTAGGCGAAGCAGTGACCAATAGTAAACAGTTCAAACAAGAAACTATTGATCATGATGCTTTTATGGAGTGGTGTGATAAATATCAAGCTCAAATTGTTGTTTTATCTGCTCAAATTTTGTGGAGTGAAGATATTGAAACAGCTTTACACCAAATTCAAGTTCAGTGTGACAATGAAAATAACTCTGCGCCTAAATTAACTCCATTAGAAAATGTATTAGCTCAAGTTGAAACATCATTAAACTTTTTAGCAGATTCTGTTTTGCAAGAGCAACCTCCTTTAAGAAGAAAGAAACTTGAGTATTTAGTATGTGTATATTATATATACTAAAATAAATTTAATTTTTATTGTTATTATATTCTTTTTTTTGTTATAGATTAATGAATATGTTCATAAACGCATGGTCACCAGAAGGTTGATTTCAAGAAAAGTATCAAGCCCTCGTTCATTTGAATGGCTTTGTGAAATGCGCTTTTATTTAGACTCTAATCAAACCGATGTTTTAAAACAACTTACTATACAAATGGCTAATGCTAATTTCTATTATGGATTTGAATATCTTGGTGTACAAGACAGATTAGTTCAAACTCCATTAACAGATCGCTGTTATTTAACAATGACCCAAGCTTTAGAATCTAGACTAGGAGGATCGCCATTTGGTTAGTTTAATTTAAAAATGAAGTATTGAAAATTTTTTATATAATATGTATTATTTTCTTTTTAGGTCCTGCGGGTACTGGTAAAACTGAATCTGTGAAAGCTCTTGGTCATCAATTAGGTCGTTTTGTTCTGGTTTTCAATTGTGACGAAACTTTTGATTTCCAAGCTATGGGACGTATATTTGTTGGTCTTTGTCAAGTAGGAGCTTGGGGATGTTTTGATGAATTTAATAGATTAGAAGAAAGAATGCTGTCTGCTGTTTCTCAACAGATACAAACTATTCAAGAAGCATTAAAATCTCAAATGGATTCCAAGAAAACTAGTAAATAACATAAATATTTTAAACTTCTAACAATTTTCAACAGTACATTTTTTAAATATTGGTTTGATTTATTTTCCTGATATTTACCACAATGCTGGAAAAAAAATTTGCCTACAAACAGAACAATATTATAATATATCAATATCAATAAATCTCGCATATATTAATTGGTTACTCTTTATTTTATTTATTTATAATGCACTTAAGTTATTATGTGCCTTAAATTTCTATTAAATTTACTATTAAATGTTCAAATCATGTTTTAAAATTAACTTTTGAAAATAATTAAGATATTTTAATTCTTATATGCGTCAATCACATAAATTACTGCCCAAAAATTATGTTTATATTAATAAAAAAAAAAAAAATAATTTTAATTTTTGTATTTCCCCAAGTATATTTTAATAAGATTATGGATATAAATTTGGTTGAATTTGATGATTACATAGTATTTTAAATAATCTTTTCAAAAATGATTTGAAAATTATCATTAATATCAAATAGAAATCATTGAAGAATCTTTAACAAAGGCTTTTTTTTTTATAAATATATACATTGTTTAAATTATTTGTTCATATTTTAATATTTTATTCAATTTCCTTCCATGTTCTTTTTTTTTAGATCATGTATTCTCAAATTATATGAAACTTCAAAACTTTTAATAATATTTTTTTTGTGTGTAATATATTTCTTAATAATTTTAAATGTATAATTTTTGCATTTTTAGACATTACTGTCGAACTTGTTGGAAAACAAGTTCGAGTATCAACAGATATGGCAATATTTATAACTATGAATCCTGGTTATGCTGGACGTTCAAATCTTCCAGACAATCTAAAAAAATTATTCAGGTCTTTAGCCATGACTAAACCTGATAGACAACTTATAGCTGAAGTTATGTTGTTTTCACAAGGTTTCCGTACAGCCGAAAAACTTGCTTGTAAAATTGTCCCATTTTTCAAGTAAGTAAACTTTTTAAAATCAAAAACAACATAAATTCCACAAATTTTATTTTATTTTAGATTATGTGATGAACAGCTGTCTAATCAATCTCATTATGATTTTGGTTTGCGTGCACTAAAGTCAGTTTTGGTGTCTGCTGGAAATGTTAAAAGAGATCGAATCCAACATATTAAAGGTATAAGTGCAAAATCTGAAAGACAGAGTTTGAATGAAGCTGAAATTGCAGAAAATTTACCAGAGCAAGAAGTAAATTATACATATTTATTAGCGCATTAATTTTCTAATAATATTAACTTTATCATTATTACTATTATTTGTAGATATTGATTCAGTCTGTATGTGAAACAATGGTTCCTAAACTTGTCGCAGAAGATATACCTCTTTTATTCTCTCTGTTAAATGATGTTTTCCCTCAAGTTCAATATAAACGCGCTCAAATGACAGGTTAAATTTTTTAATAAAAAATCATGGGTTATTATGCTTAAATTCTATTATTATTTTAGAATTGAAAGAACAAATAAGAAAAGTATGCCAAGAAGAATACTATGTTTGTGGAGAAGATGATGAGCTTGGTAGTCCTTGGATGGAAAAGGTAACATTATATTATATTGAAATTACTTATTTATCAAAATGTCATGCATTAATAATTTATATTAAGTTATTATTGAGAAAATTTTATGTTTACACGCTTACTTAGTGTTACATGGGGGAAACTTGGATTCAAAAGGTATTTTTTTTTTTAAAAACTGTTTATTATTTAGTTTGTTTTTATTTACTCACTAGTAATTGCGTAACTTATTAAATTACACTATCCACTTATTTGATTTTAGGTTCTGCAATTATATCAAATCTGTGAATTAAATCATGGTTTAATGATGGTTGGTCCTAGTGGATCAGGCAAATCTAGTGCTTGGAAGGTATTATTAAAAGCTCTTGAAAGAATGGATGGAATGGAAGGTCAAGCACACGTAATTGATCCTAAGGCCATATCTAAAGAAGCATTATATGGTGCTTTAGATCCTAACACTAGAGAATGGACTGATGGTTTGTTTACTCATATTCTGAGGTAAGTCTAATTCAGTTAGTGATCTTTTTAGCTAAAAAAATCCTATTACTATTAGAGATCTTCAACTATATTCAAATTTTGATATTAATAAAATATTGTTATTTTCAATATTGATATTCAATGAAAATATTGAGATATTTTTTGATATAGTCAAGTGATGAAGTCAAGTGTTAAAAAAAAAATATCTTAATTTCTTACATGATTTTAAATACTGGTGTCTGAATAAAGAATGTTTAATTAAAAATAAGCATAAATTTCAGTGTTATCATAGGTCGAATTATTTCTTATGAGTGTCTATTTATTTTTTTCTCCCAAGTTCTTGAAAAACCTAGAGAATAGCTCTTATCAGTTGAAATTCCCATATCAAATTATCAAAATATCGATATATTTATTCACAAAATTGAATGATATTGTTATTCAAAAAAAAAAAGTTGATCCTCTCTACTTACTCTACTATACATTTTTTTAAGAGTAAAATAAATAATTGCATTTTTTGCTGCTTATTAAACACCTGATACTCATCATTTAATTTGACACGCAAGAAAATAATACATATTTTTTTTAAACCACATCTCTGAAGTTAGGTTTTAGTTATAGGTTTGCCATGTACATAAGCATTTTATAATATGAAAACTGTGATGTTTTAGGAAAATTGTTGACAATGTCCGTGGGGAAATAAATAAAAGACAGTGGATAATTTTTGATGGTGATGTTGATCCTGAATGGGTTGAAAATTTAAATTCAGTTTTGGATGATAACAAATTGCTAACATTGCCTAATGGAGAACGTTTGTCACTTCCACCAAACGTTCGAATTATGTTTGAGGTATTATGTTATTATGTTGAATATTATTTTTGTAATATATATGTTTGAATTAAAATATTAATAATGACAATAAAATCATCTTCCTCAATAAATCAATCAATTTTTAATAGGTACAAGATCTAAAATATGCTACTCTTGCTACTGTATCTCGTTGTGGTATGATATGGTTCAGTGAAGATGTTTTGACCACTGAAATGATATTTGAAAATTATTTGAGTCGTTTAAAAAGTATTCCAATTGATGAAGGCGATGAAGATTCAATATCTCTTATTCCTCAGCCTGTATCTGCAACATCAGGATCTGCTGTTGATCAATTTATATCACCATCATTACAGGTATTTATGTTGATAAAATTGAAATTTAATATTTATTATTTATGCTTACGTTTTTTTAATTTAAACAGCTTCAGTTGGATATTGTCTCAATGTTACAACCACATCTGTCATCTGATGGGTTAGTTGTTCGAAGCTTGGAGTATGCTATAAAACAAGAACATATTATGGACTTTACTCGATTGAGAGCACTTGGATCATTATTTTCTATGATAAATCAAAGTATTAGGTAAATAAATTTGTTTTTAATCAGTTTTGAAAGTCAAAATTATTTTTTTATACAATTTTTATGAATTGAATTTCAGGAATGTACTTCAGTATAATAGAACTCATTCAGATTTCCCACTTCCACAAGATCAGTTAGAACAGTATATTCCAAAATGTTTGGTTTATGCTATATTGTGGAGTTTTGCTGGTGATGCAAAATTGAAAGTACGTTCTGATATTGGTGAATTCATTAGATCTGTAACAACTGTAGCTTTGCCACCAATGACTGAAAATATTATTGATTATGAAGTAAGTTTTTAAATTACATATTTTAGTAGAATAAATTAATAATATTTTTATTAAAATAATTTAATAATATTGTATTGTGTTCTAAATAGGTTAATGTTCATGGTGATTGGGTTCCTTGGTCTAGTAGAGTTCCACAAGTAGAAGTTGAAACTCATAAAGTTGCATCACCTGATGTTGTTGTTCCTACATTAGACACTGTTCGACATGAAACGTTGCTTTATACTTGGCTTGCAGAACATAAACCTTTAGGTAAATTTTATTTTTATATTATAATTTGTGTTAAATAACACAATTAGTAAATATAAATATTGACCAATAATAATAATAATATATAAATTAACATGTCTCAATATCTTGTATCTAGTATCTTGTGAGATCTCAGGTTTTTTGTTGAATGAAGATATGAGAAGTGTACGAGAGTATTATGGTAGTACAATATAGTTGTAATATGACATTTTTCATTATAGTTTTTGATTAGTTGTTGTTCAACTGTTAATATTTTCAGATTATTATTAAGTAAGTTATATGTTACGTACCAAGAGGTGTAAGCTATACAAAAGTGAGTGATAGACTGAGATACCTACATGGTGCAAGTTTAAGACTGTTGTTTTAAGTTTCTCCAAGTTTTCCTATCTTAAGTTTTTGTAGGTTTACTATAATTTTGTATGAATTTTTAGTTCAGATATAAATATGGAATATTTGACATATTGAAATGGGCATATGACAATTATAGAATATTTTGTTAGGATTTTAGGAGTAGGTTCCCAAGTTGATGGCCGGTCTAGTAATAATACTTAGATGTTTTATCTGTAATATAGTAAAAATAATTATTAATTACATCCTGCAATTAAAATGATGACTGTTGAATTTTTTCTCCCAAAGTATGAATAGTACATACAATTATTTTTGAGAGTATATATTGGAAGCCAGTTTGGCTGTATTGTCAGTTAAATTTGTTATAGTAGTTACATTTGCTGTTTTGGGAGTATTTTATGTGTTTGTATAGCATAAATTAGGGTACAGATTGTTCTCTTGAAGGTTCTAGTTAGTAAAATATGTATAACGTCTTTGGTAATCAAATATATTTATAGTTTTATGTGGTCCTCCTGGTTCTGGTAAAACAATGACATTATTTTCGGCACTAAGAGCTCTTCCTGATATGGAAGTTGTTGGTTTGAACTTTTCATCAGCAACTACACCAGAATTATTGTTGAAAACTTTTGATCATTATTGTGAATACCGAAAAACACCAAATGGAATTGTTTTATCACCTGTTCAAGTAAATAAAAATAATTTAATAATTGATTATTCAATAAAATTGAATTGATATATTTATATAAACATTGTTTTATGTAAAGCTTGGTAAATGGTTGGTATTATTTTGTGATGAAATTAACTTACCTGATATGGATAATTATGGTACTCAAAGAGTCATTTCATTCTTGCGACAATTAGTAGAACGGCGAGGTTTTTACAAGTAATTATATTTCATATTTTATTATTTGTTTATTAGTAATAATTCTGTAAATTCTATTCGAAATTTCATAAATAAACAATATATTTAAATAAATAATTTTTGTATTATTATTATTATTTAATCTTAATAGACCAACAGGAGATCAAGCTTGGGTATCTTTGGAGAGAATACAGTTTGTTGGCGCATGTAATCCACCAACAGATCCTGGCAGAAAACCTTTATCTCATAGATTCTTACGTCATGTTCCAGTTATATATGTTGATTACCCTGGTGAAACTTCTATGAAACAGGTAAATTACAAATATGCCATTATAAACATTTTATCTAGCTAGTAATTGTTTTCTTTTATTTTTTAGATCTATGGAACCTTCAGTAGAGCAATGTTGCGATTAATTCCTACCCTTCGTGGTTATGCAGAGCCTTTGACAAATGCGATGGTTGAATTTTACTTATCATCTCAGGATCGTTTTACCCAAGAAATGCAACCTCATTATGTTTATTCTCCTAGGGAGATGACTCGATGGGTCAGAGGAATTTGTGAAGCAATCAGGTAATAAATACTTTATTATATATGTATGTATATATACATTTTTTTGATAAAGTGTAAGTCCTTGTTTATAGAGTTTGGGTTAAGTTCTAATTTAAAATTACTACAAAACAACAAATTTTTAAGACACATTCTCAGACCATAATTCTACCAGGTGAATTGTGCATATGGATTGAAAATAATTAACAAATAGCATTTATTAACATATTTTATATCATCTTTTATTTGGAACTTGCATAAAATTATTAAATTAATGTGTTAGGGTAATTGTAGTTTATACCGATGATTATAAACTACAGTTACCCTAACAATAGAGCAAATACTAAAAGAGTGAATGACAATATGAGCGAAATCGAAAAGAGTAAAAAATATATTCATTCAAATAATTTTATATTAAAATGTATAGTTAAGATTTATCATGGTATGAGAGTGTAAAAGAAATCTAATATAAGTAATTTATTTTTATGTGTACATTTATAGCTATTAATAATGTTTACAGATTGTAGAAATGTACTATTAATAATGCCATATACACATTGATAAAAATTATATGAAAGTGTTATAGACATTTTTTTTATTAGTATTTTTTTACAGTTGGTTCACAATTATTTAAATGCAAAACATTTTTAAGATTTTATTTAAAATTTTAATTTGTGGATTTATCACATAACAAGTGAATGCAATTAAATGGATTTTTATTTTGAAAAAAAGGACATAAGGATGTAGAAAACACAAAGATGTAGAATATTGGCGATGTGTAGAAATATGTGTACAGGACATTTAAGTTTGATAATTAATTAATTATAAAACATCTAAATGACCATAATTATTATGTTCTTGATGTCTATATAATGAGCAAGAAAAATTGTTGAAGGCATATAAATTTGTGCAGCTGAAGCTCAGGATAATAGCCAAATCATTAACTCCTGTTAGATCTGTTATATGAACTTCTAATTTAAATTTTTTATGTATATATTTCGCTCTTTTTGTATTCGCTTATTTTGCTGTTCACTCTTTAAGATTCTGAATAAAGTGAAGAAGCTAGTGTTTTTACAATGATGTTTTTTTTTTCTGTGTACAACTTTTCGTATATAGAAATACTTGTCCAAAAGTTTCGATCAATAACTTTTTGAAACCGGATTTGCCTCTAGATTGTACTTTAGAGAGGTCATTTTTTGAATTTCTCAATTCAACAATTTTTTTTTGGAAAAAACTCCCCAAAATTTGACAAAAACGACTCGGAAACCATCATTTTTTGATCCGAGTTTTATGAAAATTTAAACATAGATAGAAAATCCTATAAAAAAGATTTTCTCGCAAGATTTAATATGCCCGTCAAGAGAATACCACCTGTCGTGCAAAGTACACCCATCGTACGAAGTATGACCGGCTTTTTTTGATTGTTACTTATGCATTTTGTTATTTTGATGGGATACCAATACCAGCTACACTAGGATCTATAATTTACAACTTAAAATTATATTTGTGTCATCACAGTAACCAATGGCCTGATAGGAGTTCCGTAAATAGTTATATACACATTAATAAAGTGCTTATTACAAAACAGATATATACATGGTCATTGTGTTGATACTTGCCACATGCACTATGGAAATAACTAATGTTAATAGTTAAAGATTATATTAGTTAAGGGAATTAAAAGCTTTGATTTTCTGTTTCTGTCCATTATACATAACATAACAATTTAGATGTATTTTGTTTCCAACATAACGATTGATGTATTGATGTACTAAAGAATTTAAAACCAGATTTGAATTTGTCGTTAAGTCTTCTTCAGATCGACTTTATCACTTTTTCTTTTCTTTTGATTTTTTCTAAAATCGCACAAAATATTAAACAAACTAGAAAGAAAAGTTAAATTTTTAATATTTTTAACATAAAATTTAAAAATGTAGAAAAGCCGAACTAAAGAAAATTCTATGTCTAATCTAAATCTGTTGGTCAGATTTTTTATCTTATTACTAGGTTGATCAGAATATTAGAAATGATATTTTATGCACATAAATAATATAAAACCTGATGTTTACCTAAATTAGAATTAGAATAACATAAACTCAATATCACTTTTTATGCAAACTAAAGTCCAAACCATATTATATATTTATAAGTACAGTAATGTTTATTTAATTTCCTTGATGTTTACTCCTGGATAGCTTTTGATGTTTTGTACATAATTTTATTGCAAGAAAGTTGTGTTACCATTTGGCTATTTGATTTTTACATTGACTGTTGTACATTTTTTGTGTTGATAAATTATTTTATTCAATACTGAAATAATTGATTTCTGATTCTTATATGAGCAAAGAAGCTTTCACAATGTTTAATTTTATTTTTTTTTCTCCTTCTGGAAAAATCTTTTGTACAAGTTATACTTGTCCAAAAGTTTCATACAGTAAGTTTTTAAATTTTAGATTGGAAATCAAACCCAGATGGTACTTAGAGAAGTCATTTTTACAATATTAATTATAAATATACAATATACAAATTATTTCTAAAATTATCGTTACTCATTGTCAATTAAAGTCATCGTTAGGAATGAAGTCACTTAAAGGAATGACTTCAGGCACAAAAATCGGGTAACTAGGGGATGCCATTTATTGAGATCAGGACTCAATTTATTACAAAAATAAAGCAAATGTTTGATTAATACTATAATTTTATATATGATAATTGAGTAGCAATATAAAATTTATGTTATTTTAAATTATTTTAGACCACTAGAAAATCTAAGTGTTGATGGTTTAGTACGTCTTTGGGCACATGAAGCACTACGTCTATTCCAAGATCGTTTAGTAGATGACATTGAACGTCAATGGACAAATGAAAATATTGATATAGTAGCTATGAAACATTTCCCTGGAATTAACAAAGAAGAAGCTCTCCAAAGACCTATTCTATATAGTAATTGGTTACACAAAGATTATGTACCTGTCGAAAGAAAACAATTACGTGATTATGTTGCTGCAAGATTAAAGGTATTTAAAGGTTTTATATTTTATTAATCATTAGATATTACTAGTTTCTTATATTTATTATTACAGGTGTTCTATGAAGAAGAATTAGATGTGAAAATAGTACTCTTTGACGAAGTTTTAGATCATGTGTTGAGAATAGATAGAATATTCAGACAACCTCAAGGTCATTTATTATTGATTGGTGTTTCTGGAGCTGGAAAAACAACACTTTCACGATTTGTGGCATTTATGAATGGTCTTTCAGTATTCCAAATAAGAGTAAGTGAACATTTAATTTTTCTAAAATTTATAGATCATTTTTTTAATTTTTTTATTGGCTATACAGTATATTAGATATTGCAAAATACAAAATAACAATTTACTAAAAATATTGTTTTTTTTTTCTTATTATTACTCTTTAAATTTAATAAGTTTTATCAATAAAATAAATATGAAAGTAAAAATATTTTTTCAAATTTATATTTAGTTTAATTTGAATTTACATGAATTAATATTTCTGTGTATAATGTTTACTCTTGGGAAAATTAATTTTAATTATAGATAAATTAAATTAATATCATTCAATTTCTATATATTCCTTACAAGTTATTAGAGTGAATGAGTGACTATTAAGAGTCTTCAAAGATATTAATACAATATCGACAACTATATCGATGTCCAATGAAAATATCGATATTTTTCAATATCAATATTGTTTGATATTGTCATATACATTTTTTCCTTTCCATGACTCATTAAAACAAAAATAATTTTAAAATATTATTTTAGATTCTTTAAAGTAAAGTAAAGTATAGACAAGAAAGCCGGACATACTTCGCACCACAAATATTTTTCACTCCTCGGGATAGATTATCTTGGGGGTGTGTAGAATTTTAAAGAAATGATGAATCATTTCTACAATAAGACGATTCTGAACAAAGGAAGTTAATAATATAAAGAATAATAATAGTTTTCATTTTTAACACACTCATCAAGAGTATCTGACTCGAAGAGCAGAGATTATCTGTGGTACATAGTGTGTCTGGCTTTCTTTTCTATACTTAACTTTACTGTTTTTATCTAATAAATTAAGATCAAGAAAAAAAAGCCAGACATACTTCGCACGATGGGTGTACTTCGCACGACGGGTGGTATTCTCTTGACGGGCGTATTAAATTTTAAAGAAATGATAAATCATTTGTTCAGTAAAACGATTCTGAACAAAGGAAGTTAATAATATTAGAAAAACAAAAAAAATGTTCGAAAAATTTTTTTCACATTTTTAAAATTTTCTTGTGTCAAAATCTTTTTATAGGATTTTCTATCTATGTTTAAATTTTCATAAAATTCTGATCAAAAAATTATGGTAAAAACTTTATATTACTATTATATTAAGTATGCCGATAATTTTATAAATGGTTCGTGTTTCATATTTATTAAT
>JAIPRM010000504.1:4341-25795 GCA_025469315.1 Stegophylla sp. TES_Ste_2020
CATTTTTTGAATTTCTCAATTCTTCAATGTTTTTTTTGGAAAAAACTACCCAAAATTTGACAAAAATGACTCGAAAACCATCATTTTTTGATCAGAATTTTATGAAAATTTAAACATAGATAGAAAAAACTATAAAAAAAGATTTTGGCGCAAGAAAATTTTGAAAATGTGAAAAAAATTTTTGGACATGTTTCAAAAAAATTTTTTTTTCTTATATTATTAACTTCCTTTGTTCAGAATCGTTTTACTGAAGAAATGATTTATCGTTTTTTTTAAATTTAATACGTCCGTCAGGAGAATACCACCTGTCATCGTGCGAAGTATGTCCGACTTTTTTTTTTTTAATTGTAATAAGAAAACTTGATGTATTAAACTTAAATTTTGAAAGATTACTTAAATTTATTTATTTGTTAGTATGTTATAGATTCTGAGTGGAACAAAAAAGCTAGTGCTTTTACAAAGTTGATTATTTTTTTATTTTTTACTGTTAACATTTGTTTTTATAGAAGTACTTGTCCATAATTTTCAACCAACAACTTTTTGATTCAGAGTTTGCTTCTAGAATCTAGATAGTATTTTAGAGAGGTAATTTTTCCAAATTCCTAATAGTTTTTCCAAAGTTTGAAAATAACGATCCGAAATTTGATGAAAATGCTTTTAAAACTTTTTTTTAATCCAAACTTTGTAAAAACTTAAGTACACATGAACTATAATATGAAAAATATTTTGATGAAAGGAAATTTATAATATCAAAAAAAAATTCCCAGCACTTTTTTTCTTTATTCTGTAAATAATAGCATATAACTGAGTAAAAAATTATTTTTTTTTTTGTAAGAATAATAACCTTTATAATTTTTAAATAAATATGTCTTATAAACTGAAACTCCACTTAAATCTTTATTTTGATTTATCATTCTTTAAAATTTAATACATCCACCAAGTCCCGCCCAAGGAGCAAAGAATATCCATGATACGAAGCATTTTTACAATATTATACACAGCAGTGCTACCTATCTATACAATGCCACAACCAGGAATATTAAAAAAAATATTCCTCTTAATGACCTTATGACTTTGTTTTGTATTTACATTGGTGGACACTAAAAAATAATATATATATATATACACACACACACCTTAACTCAACGCTAAACTTCAAAATGTGAAAATATGTTTGAAATAACAGTTAAATAGACAAAATTTGTCAAATATATAGTTTACCTAAAAAATGGCAAAATATGTAAAAATATTTAAAATTTAAAATGTTGTGTTTAATTTTTCAATGGCATAAAACTGACATAAATGTACGTCTTACATTGATTACTGTACAGCCATTATCAAAGAATATGCAAATACAAGTCACAAATCCTAATCATATATCATAATAAACAATATGTACTATCATAGCAACTTGAGGATTGTAAGAGCTTACCCGCTTCCTGAGCCTCCAACAATGGCAACTTTCTTGCCGGCTGGCACAAAAAATGACAGATCATTTAGAATAGATTGGCCATTCCGATAACCAAAGGAGACATTCCGGAATTCGATAGATGCATTTTCTTTGCACACAGTCAAAGGTGCAGCGTTTGCTGTGTTCTAAGGAAAGAAAGGAAGATTATAAAATGCCTTAGCAAACATCCCCGACAAGGACAAAAGTTTAATCATTTTGTACAAATTAAATCTGCACCGGATTTAAGAGTACCTTAACAGATGGGTCACAAGCCATGATTCCGAACATAGACTGCATATCGAGCAACGCCTGTCGTACTTCGCGGTATACAGATCCCAAAAATCCAAGTGGCATTGAGAGTTGGAATAAAAGTCCATTTACCATTGCCAAATCACCGATGGTCATATTACCTGTATACATTGTATTGTTAGAACAATTAAAACTGAAAGAATGACAAATAGACTAAATTAAGATAAAGTATATTTTGTCCAACCCTATATAATTAATGGAACTTAATTTTAGTAAGCTCGAAGTATAAACTTTTGTTTATATAAATATGGAAAGTAAGAACTTCTGATACACTTTTTCTACAGAATTTTTCATAACAAATTTAGAAAAAAATCAAAATATCCACAGTAATAGGTTTTTTCTTTAGAATTTAGAGCCTGTAATCATTTTATTTAACTCCAGTCAACCATTGGTTACATATAGGACATGAACATCATAGAAATCTGTATTTGTTTTAAATTTATAAGACATAGTTATTCAAGCACAAACAGTAATTTAATCATTATTAAGTTAAAGTACATGCTTTAAATTTTGCATTTTTTGGGGGATTTTATGTTACTTTTTTAATTTTATGGTTATTTTTTACTAACTTCGATTTGGGTAAAATCGATAAAACGATTCTTTAACAAAACGACTCTGAGCAGAGCTTTTGTTATGGTGGAGGTTATCAACATTAAAAATAAATATAATTAAAAAAAAAAATTGACAATTGTGTTACCATGGTTACCATAATATTCAACAAATCAATTAGTTACTATCAAATTTTATACAGTAACCAAATAAAAAATCAAACCAAAATAAAATGACGTGAAATAATATTTTATGCTGCGTCAACAATTTGAAAAAATACAAATTTCAAATAATGACCTCTTGAAATTACCATACAGAACTGAATTCTGTTTCAAAAAGTTTGCTGATTGAAACTTTTGGACAAGTACATCTAAAAATAAACTTCATTGTAAAATCATAAGTTGCTTTTACACTCCCCTCAGAATCAAAAAAATAAAAAGTTTATTAAAATTTTTACCGCATGCTACTGAAATTCAGCTTACGTGCCAACTTCAGCATTGTGCTATAGTTTGCCACCCCTGCTATTGATGGTTTTAACAGGTCATTTATCAATATTCTCAATTCCTCAATTTTTCTTTTTCCTTTTTTGACAAAAAAGACAAGGAAACTATCTTTTTTCAATCCAAATTTTATGAAAATTTAAATATAAATAGACAATAATAAAATAAATGTTTAAGGGCAAAAAAATATTGAGAAAAAAAACTTTGGAAATTTTTTTCTAACACTTTTTTTTTTCTCATTTCACCCGAGAAGAGAAAAATATCCATGGTGCGAAGTATGTACGGCTTTCTTGTTTATACTTTACGTTACTTTACTTTTTTTCTTTTCTTTATTTATTCGATAGTAAAGTAAAGCAAAGATAAGTAAAGTATAGTCAAGAAATCTAGTCATCTGGACATACTTCACACTAAAGGTATTCTTTGCTTCTCGGTCAGATACTCTTGGTGGGTGTATTTAAAATGACTATCATTGTTCTTTATATAATTAACTTCCTTTGTTCAGAATCGTTTAATTGAAGAAATGATTCATAGTTTCTTTAAAATGTAATACACCCACCAAAAGTATCTGACCCGAGGAACGAAGTATGTTGGCTTTTTACACATGAATAATAAATAATAATAAAAAAAATTAAAAAATAATATATATATATATAATATAGTCTTGTAAATTCTTGATGGTAGGACCTATACATTCAATAAAATATCAATTGTTTATAAATATTCATAAGACTTTTGGCCAATAATAAAATAACTTAGCATAGTGGTTTAATATGATATATAATAATGGATATTGGATAGTATTGGGATTATACAAATTATTTTATAGTTGGGTACCTACGTATTTATGTATTTATATTATTATTTTTTAGCTGATGCACATAAAAATTAGCATAAATATTTTGATAAAACTACATTATAATACCTTCAACTATTTGTTTGGCAGCTAATATCATAGCTGCACTGATTGTTACACTAAAAATGGCATTTTGACCAAAATTCAAAAGTGCCAAGCTTGAACTAGTTTTAAGTGAAGCTGCCTCAAATTTTTGTAAAACACGATCGTATCTGTCAGCTTCATATAGTTCATTGTTAAAATACTAAAACAAGAAAATGTAAAACTTAAAAATATATTTTAATTATTGTATTGAAAATAAACAGAAACTAAATATTATGTAAGGATATTTTAATTCTAATTAACATATTTTATAAAGCAAAGTGTTGTATGAAATGAATATGAGCAATAATTTTACTTTCCAGTCATTTTGTGGGAGTGATTCACAGATTTCCAGAAAATTTTAGAATAGCATTAATGAAAAAAGTAACCTGTGAATTTTTTCATTTTTTTTTAGGGTCCCAGAACTAACCTAATCCCATGAGAAGAAAACCAATCTAACACCAAAATTGTAGTAAAATCTTCAAAACTCCAAAATTCAATTTCACTACCTTCACAAACATAAAAAAAACTTTGGAAATAGTTTTCTCTAACTGGCAAGAAAGTTGGTTAAATCATTCAACCAAACTAAGGGAAATAAATGAATTAATAAAAAATAAAAAAAAAAAGTATACAAACATGTAAACATTTTTGAAATCACAATAGGAAGAAATCATAATAAATAGAATAAGAATTGGCCACACACCCCTAACGGATAAGTAACTCATGGAAAACAAAACACTCACTATTTGTTCTACATGTGGTGTAATTCTCACTGTAAAATATCTAATTACACAATATACAGGGCTCAGAAAAGAAATAAAAAATCACAACCTACCGAAAACATTGTATGAAATTATAAGACCCAGACCAAAATTAAATTAATAAACTTCTCACCTATTTTAGATCAACCAAACTGGGTAACCAAATTTTAAATTATAATTTTATAGTAAAACCTAGTAATATTATAAAATAGTACCTAACACCTGTAAAAAAACATAAATGTTAAATTTCTTAATTGCAAATAATGTATTTACAACAAAAAGCTAGATGACCTTTGTAGCTGAAGTTATTGATCAATGAAAAAAAAAAATGTCAATTTCAACACACCCACCAAAGAGTATTTGACCCGAGAAGCAAAAAATACCCATGGTGTGTATATGTCTGGCTTTCTTGTCTTCTTAGTCCATTTTACTTTACTTTATTTATCTCTGTTTTACTTTCTTTCACTTTCAATCCTTTTCTTTAATTTTTTCTATCCAATAAAGAAAAAGAAAAAAAGAAAAATTTACTAAAAATTGTTGAGATAAAGTGTTAAAAAAAAAGCCCAAAATTTTTTTTCACAGTTTAAAAATTTTCTGGTGTCAAGGGATTTATTTGTTGATTAAATATGCAAAATTAAAAATTTTGGGGTTAAAAAAACAACAGAACAGTGTGTATGAAATAAATTAATTGTAGATATTGAAAATATAATATTAATAAATAAATATAGAAAAAACTAAAATCAGCCTTAGAGGGAAATTATTATTTATAATTATTTTAAAAACTGTAATATTAGAACAACAAATACAGTTACAGAATACAAAATTGTATTGATTATTATAATATTATATACCTTTACTGTTTCATAATTTATTAATGAGTCCATAGCTTTATTTCCAGCTTCATTTTCTGCTTGATTCATATAAATTCGAAATTTTGTTCTCCATTGAGTTACTAATAAGGTATACACTGTATAAATAAATACACAGCCAAAAGACAAAGCAGCAAATTCATGACCACATTTTAATCCCTGAAAAAAAAAAAAATTTAAAAATAGTCAATCAATTTGTTACACAAGTTTCATTACATCTCCAGTAATAAAATCTTACCAAAATAGTACTGACTAAAGCCAACTCAAAAACTGTGGGTACAATATTAAAAACCATAGCTGTGAGTACAAAGTTTATTCCTCGGCTTCCACGATCAATAACCTAAAACATTCAATAGCAAGTATTATTATTAGGGTTAGGATGTTTATTACCTTAAAAACTCTAAAACATGCAAGCACACATGCCTAATAAATATCAAAATTACCTTAAGAATTAAATATATGACATTTCAAAATTTTAATGAATAATTACACATCAAATTGTGAATATACACATATAGAATATATGTACTTAAAAAATTAATTTTAATGGAAATTATAAGATTAAATAGAATTTAATCTTTAGTGATTTTTTATATACTCTCTGAATTGACAAGAATGATAAAAGTTATTTTAAATTTTGCAAACAGAATTGTACACCAATTGTTGGTTAATAACACATTTTTGTAAACAGAAAAACTTTGCTCAACATCAGGGAAAGTATTTAAATAATACACATCATCTGTAGTTAGAACAGCTGGTAATCTGTCTAATGAAGTATATTTTACATCAAGAATATCAGCGAATTTCTATATTATTTTCATATCCTAATTATTGCTTACAACATACTTATTATTTCTGTTGGTTAAAAGCTAAAATTAACTTTAATATAAATTAAGTTGGTTTCTAAATTTGATTTTTCGAACAGCCGTTGAATATTTGTTATAGAAAATTTGTCTTCAAAATGTATTTCGAAAATAATTGATTAAAGCTAAGTTGAGTTTTTTCCCTACCCCGTCAAATTAGGATATAGGAACACAGAACTTCTAGTATTTCCAAGAATTCTTAAAATGTTTCTGATTTTAAATGTATTTATCAATTTTTTTCATTGAAAAATGCATTTATTGAAAAAATTGTTAAAAATATGCATTTATTCATAAAAATCGTTAAGTATGCAAAATAAAAATTCATGCCAACTGCTTCTTTATCATACCAAACAAATTTGTAATTTGGTCTGCAATACACACAACCGAAAAAAAAAAATATGAAAAAATCATAAACATCCTAACCCTAATTATTATCATTAAATATTATTTTTAAATTTAGATAATTTAATTGTTTAGTAATTATTATTAAACAATATATTCAAATATAATCTAACCTTAGATAGTGCACCAGTTTGTCTAGATAAATGGAAACTAAGATCTAATTTATGTAGGTGTAAAAAAACATTTCTGGCAATTTTTCTAATAGACTGTTGAGCAACACTAGCAAATACAGCATTTCGTAATTCATTCATTCCAGCTGCAGCAGCTCTACACACACCATCTAAAAAATATTGACAATAATTATTATTTTGTACACAGTTGCAATTTTTTTTATTTGAATCAGTTGTCTGAGAAACCAGACTTGTCCAAAAAAATTAAATAACGTTTTATTGTGGATTTTGATTCATAAGTATACCTACATATTATATCAAAAGAATCC
Source organism: Stegophylla sp. TES_Ste_2020 (assembly GCA_025469315.1). Lineage (NCBI taxonomy): Eukaryota > Metazoa > Arthropoda > Insecta > Hemiptera > Aphididae > Stegophylla > Stegophylla sp. TES_Ste_2020. The sequence goes on from JAIPRM010000504.1 coordinate 11,418, forward strand.
CAATTTGTCCACCAATAACAATAATTTTTTTTAATGAGTTAAGATCAAGGGTGGATAGAATTACCGGGACACCAGATTTATCCTGGTGGGCCGCTACATACTTTGACGAAAAGGGGCCAATGAGTTCCTCATAGTGAAAAATACTGTTTTTGTACAATATTCATACACATAAATATTTAAAATTATAAATACTTGTTAGTTGTAATAAAAATTAATTTCTACATAAATATATTTTTTTCTTAACATAAAAATGAGATAGGGTTTTTGATGTTCTGAAAATTAAGGTATTTTTAGTATCATGTGGGCCGCCAGATTTAACCTTTCTCAGGCCGGTCAGAACATGCCTATCTGCTATTGATCAAAGTTTGAGGAATCAAAAGAAACCCTACCAGTCCAGCGCAATTGAGTTACCTTATCACCAAATAATAAGAGTTTTCCATTTTTCAGAAAGTTAAAGTTTTAGAACAAATTGGGTTTCTCAAACGAATGAATAATTTTACTAAGGAATATCTTCAATATAACTCATGTAAGGATAATTAAAACTTAATAAGGTTTATTACATAATCTCCAATTTAAAATGTCAAGACATGCATACATTTTTATGTAATATATTTTAAACTATAAATGTTATTAAACTAATTCTATAAAATCTATTTGAAACTTACTCATACTCACACGATATCAACAGTGTTGTCGCAACAGTGAACACAGTTTCAGGTGCTGAGCTCATAGTTAACAATACATCACCACCAGAACTAAGTTTTTCATTGAGATCATCCATAGCATACTTGAGCATGAATGGAACAGACACGTTTAACATTTTAGCAGCGGCCAATAGTCCAAGTGCCAATGTAACTCGTTTTCGAATAGTTACATCATTCTAAATATTTAATTTACAATATAATACATATTTAAGGTGAATAATTATTATTTAATGAGAAAACTAACCTTTGGCCAAATATACTGCAACATACTTAAGATCATTTCTTTACCCGAAACAGAGTTGGCTTCTATTACAGGCAAATCTTCTTTAATATGAGACCCACCAATATGGTAACATGATGGAAGTTTAACTAATTTGTTTGAAAATTGCAAATTTTTATGGCGATTATTAAGGACATTGTTATGATGTACAGAATAGGTAGAGATAGCCTGTAAAATAATAATATAATTTTGAAAACAATATTAAATAAGCTATTTTTATTTTTATAATTAATTAAAATAAAAAAACAATACATTTGAAAAAATGATTAATGGTCTTTTCTCTCCTCCTAAAGAAATGCTGTAGTTACTAAATATTACATTTTTCATAACATACATTAAAAATTTAAATTTACATAATTTAGCCAAATAGACTAGAACCCAATAAAAATAATTTTTTTTTTTTTTTTAGAAATCCCATTAATTATAATATTTTTCAATGAATACAGTAGAATCATATTAGTGCTATTTTTAAAATAATTTCACTATTAGTCAGTAATGTTTATTCATATACCTAGTTTATAAAAGCATAAAGACAATAATAATTCAAATGATATACTTTGAGATTTATTAAGAATGTTATTCTATATTTAGCCAAGCATATTGCATAAATATTCAATTTTATTTTCTGCATATAGTCCAGGCTTTCTGGCAACTACAGTATATAAGAAAAGTGAAAATAGCTATTTTTCTTTAAATAAAAATAGTGAGTAAAGGTAAGCCACATCTTAAACATATGGATAAAACATAAAATACTTTTGGCCCAAACTAATGGTTATATAAAAATTAAAATGTAAAAATTACATTGATAACATGAATACATTTTTTTTTTTTATAATCCATAAAAAGGAAACACAGAACTGGAAAAATTAAATACCTAAATTATAACTTTAGTATTTAAAATATTTACATAATATTATAAAATATGAAAACACGATAAAGAAATAAAAATAAACAATAATGTCGCATGGCGTGAAAAATCTCCAATGTGAAAAATCCTTATGCCATCAATCATACTTCTTTGTTATTATAGTTTATTGTATATTATACATTAGAGATTTTATGGCTAAAACACAACTAAACAAACAAATTATTAAGAATAAGAGTTAATAGCATCCTATTAATAGTAATAGGAGTGTCCAAACATAAGAACTATATATAAAAAAAATTAATACACTTTTTAATATTATTTGAAACATTGTACATTAATACATACATTAGAGGTTTTTCTGAAAAGTTTTTGTGTAAAGTGCACATAGGAAATAAATAAAAAAAAAATCATAAATTTAACATCATTAATAGTGGAGTATTTTTTATTCGATAGTTTTTTTTCTAAATCCAGTAATACCACTTACCCTATTTTACCTAATTTTACATATAGAAGGATTTTCACACCAATCAACAATAATGCTGAATAACTTAACCAAAAAGATACCTATTAGGTATAACTATAGCATATTGTTATAAAATAGTTTATGATAGTTGATAAATTTCAATTGTTACAATGTTTTTTTTCGATAAATGATTACGCAATTCAAAAATGAGTAATTCAAAATTATTATAACAAATATTCTACATATTACCATATTCATAATTCAGAATAAGTTGGGCCATTTAAGTGAATACAATTATTTTTTCAATATAATTTTAAATATTATAACCTATATTTTTAAATTAAAATAGAGGGTTATAATTATTTTTTAGATTTAACTATAAAATTGTGAAATAAGTGTCACTAAAAAACCTGATACATACTAATTTTTAAATTATAATTCTCTAAAACTAACTTTTATTTTTAATTTTTACTTTTTTCTACTATTTAAAAAATATAAATATCCGAGATCTAAAGTAGAAGATAAGTAGGGGTTATGGCAAACATTTACTTCCACTTCTCCACTACTGTTAACTTAAATGCTTACGTTTTTTTAACTTCAAATAGGTTTAATAATAAAAATGTATAAATCCAAGTTTTAAAAAAATATATATTCTCTCCATCATAGTATTGAGTGCCAAGTAGAGGCTGTTATTTCAGAAAACAAAATTCTTAAATCATCTTGTGTATAGATAGGTACCTAAATAAAATTTGTTGTATGTTATTTTCCTTTTTTTTTTTTGCATTTAATATAGTGTAATAATAACACAACTATGCAGTTATTCTATTCTGTGATAGTATACTATGCATACATGGTACTTATTATAATAATCAATAATATCTTCTACACAGGTATGATTTTAGTTATGATGATTTTTAAATGAATCATCTTCATTTTATACCTTTACAATAACATATTTTTGAAATTCTCATTTATGTTTTAACCAATATAAATAATATACCAAATGAATATATGTATATTCACATATTAAAACATTTTTTTTAATGAGAATTAATTAAAAAATGAAAGATACCTAATGAAATCTGATTTAATTAATGAATTTATTAAAAATATATTAAACCTAATATCATATTTATAATTAAGAATGTTAGTCTTTGTCTAAGAAGCATAATATTATAATATTATGTCTTAGATATTGATAGAATTTAGTCATGGACTTTGTTTAAAATTGAAATATAGATTGTTGTATTAAATTGATGAAATACATTCACAAAGACTAGCTTTTCACTATTGTAATACTGGTCATGTAATAAAATTGAAAGAAAAAAAATCAACATCTTTACCTTAAAATACATTTATTGCTAAAAGAAAATGTTTATTAGATTATTATTTGACATTTAATGACTGTAAACATTTTTCTAGCAACCTCCGATTCTCCTTAACCAGCTCCACAGCAACTGCAAATCCAGCCAGATTATTAGCTTGATTATTTTCTAATATAGTTGACATATTTGATTCCCAATATTTTGCCTCTTTCAGTTTTGTTTCAATAACAATAACTCCAATTTTAGATACAGCTTCGATCTCACTTTGGTCAAATAAGTTTGCAAATACCCGATTTTTTAATTCTTCATCATTAAGCCGATCTGAATAAATTAACAGGTATATTAAAATCCTTGTAGACCATGATAGGCCTTCAGATGTACAATAATGACCTTTCAATAAATCATAAGATCGTAATTTTTCTAGTCGACTTTTATTCAAGCTTTTGCCTGTTATAGAAATTAATTCGTTGGCTAACAAATTAACAGAATCTTGAGGATTTGATGGAATAATAAATCCATATTCTAGAAATAACTTAGTGTTGGAATGTGGTCCATAGTTAATAAATACTTCAGAGCGTTTTTTAAATAATTTTTCAGTTATAATTGTATATGAGCCATTCAAATGATTAACTGTGGCTCGGACACATGCCATGGGAGAATGATTAAACATATCAATATATGGTGCAAGTGCAAGATTGTTGACGTCTGATAATTTTATATTATTTTTTAAACTACAATCTGGACTCATATAAACTGCTCTTGTATTTACGATTGACCATGCCCATTTATAAACTTCAAATGTAAAAATATTACTGTAAGTGTCAGAACAGTGCAGACAATCAATGGAAGACATTTCGGACATAATTTGATTAAATGTCATCAATATTATATTTTGGTGGTCCAAAACTTTTTCAGATAGATCATCAGGCAAATTTTCAGCAGAACAGTATGCAGCATTTGCCATGGTTGTCGGTAATGAGACAATATAATTATACCAAAATGATTCAGATCCTTTGTGCCGTTCAAACATCAAGTACGTGGCTAGAACTTGTTGCGTTTTGTATACAGTAGTGAAGTTTTTTCCAAACGGTGACATAGATACTGAATCAATAGTGATAACCAAGCGACCGGGTACGATGGCAAGTGGTTGTCCTACGTCAATAGTTTGAGCTGCCATCAGTCCACGTCCAGTGTCTGCGAAACATGCTGGTGCTAAACGACAGGTAGGCTTCCATCCATGAGTCTTCATCCAAGAGGTTAAAGAAACTATTTCAAATTGATAACCAGTGAGAGGGCGGTCAGGCATGGGTTTGCAGCGACGGCGAGCCGTGCGGCCCATTGGAGCGTATGGAGAATCGGTTGACTTTACTTGAGACTCACCTTGTAATGGCTTCTCAGCAAATAGAATGCAAAATATCTTCTGTACGATATTGATTGACTGCAGATAATCGCCATGTCTTTGAAATGCAGTATGGAAATAAAAATTAAATAATAAGTTATACACTCACTTCAACATGTTCAAAAATGACACTTGAACCTTTATCAAATTTTCAATATTGTTTATCAATATCATAGAAATGCAAAGTATGCACAGCAAGCTGGTGGATGTCCACCTTAGATAATAAATTGTATTATCTATGATGTCCACCTTTAATGCACAGATAATTGTTATCTACATGAATGATAAGTGATGTTATATATTTTTCATGAAAAAGCATAATAGGTGACATCAATCATCATAAATACTGTACTTATTTTCTATTATTATATGTTGTATATTTGTACCATTATGGAATTAAATATTTGTACCTACTTTTCTGTATGCAAAAATAATATTTACTGTTTAAATGTTAAATATCAAAGACCATAAGATATTATTGATACTTTTTCACAATATTTTCTATTCATCATTAATTTCAATTTTATATTTTAAGTAGAGCGAATTGTTTTTTTTTTTTTTAACAAAAAAAACTCATATTGTACTAATAGCTGAAACTCTATATTTACAAATATAAGCTGTTGTTTTGGTAACAAGTACCATGAATCAAATATATTGATCATATTAGAAAATGATCAAGCAGAAAATTTGGTTTATTGTTTAATTAATTGCTGCATAACTAGTTAAAGAGAATCAGAAGTTATCTAATAAAAAATTTATTCAATCATTGAATGTTGAATAATAATCTGATAAACGTAATTCCTAACACTGGCTTCTTCACTCCACTTAGAATGTAAAGTAACACCTAATTTGATTGATTTTTTTCCCAGTAATTCTTCAAGTTATCCAGCATAGTTGAAAGGCGTAAATTTAGTAATAATGAGTTGATTTTGACAAGTTTCTATTTAAACCAATATTATGAACATATTGCAAAGGATATACAATATCTGAGGTATAAACTTAAAATAAATAAAAAATTCTTTTAAATATGTATTTTATATTTATCAGAAACAATAATACATTAATAAAATATCTCATGTAAGTATAATTACTAATAAAATATACTTGTAATTTTTAATCTCCTATGTACTTCTATAAAAAGCCACATATACAATGATTTTTTAAATTGTACATACATGTAATGTTTTTTTGTATAACAAATCACATGAATTAGTATTATACAATTATTTAATAATTATAATATAAGTATCTAATAAATTAAACAATATGATATAAATTCAAGAAAAATCAAAATGATTTTAAAGGCACCAGATATTGATATTCAATGTCGATGGTGATATAATTAATTACAGACACGTATATTTCTTTTACTTCATATAAATATAATATATATATATATACTATATATAGTTAATGAAACACCCAAAAGAAAAAAATGTGTTTATATCAACATCACATGTTTGTAACTCAGTCTTTGCCCGGTCAAAAATTACATAATCAACATTATCATCATCTTAAAGTGTCTGTTAAATCTAATATAAATAAAAAAAATCAATCAAAGAATAATCACAATTATTAAATATTGAGCTTCTAAATAAAAAATAAATTCATAAAACCATACATTTTAACATAAAATAAGTATATAAAAAGATGAACATAATATATTAAAATTACATATACTTCGTCAGGATTTTAACAACTATAAGTAATAATTTGAAATAAATGCTTATAAAACAAAATTACAATAAGAGGGAAGAAAATAAATTTGAATGATGTTTTTATTTTCTGTTAAATCACAGATCAGCTTATAATAAGTATATAGTTATTATTTATCATCTCTATAGTTAGAGAGTCGTCTAGATGACAGTAATGGCGATTGAGAAGGAGATCCAAGGCCTTCTTCCATGTCTTCATAGTTCTTGTCTCTTCCAAAATCCAATCTTATTTGAACTGGATTTGCAATATCAGGCACATCATTTTTAGATTTTGATTCTTCGATTTGAATATTAACATTTTTGTTGTCTAATTCGTTTTCATTTGGTACAGACTTATTCTGTGCTAATTTGATTACTATTTCTGCTGTTTTAATTTGAAACTTGAAAAAAGATGGATCAGACTGGTTCGTTTGACAAACAGCTGCTTGACTACATTCCCCTTCAGTATTTTCTCCTTGTGTTTTACCAATCTGTATGTGCCATGATGTACCACCAGTGTCACTGGAAATTGGTTTTTCAACATCTTCTTGTTCACGATTATCAACCTCTTGAAATCTAATAGGATTGTCTTCATTGTTAAAAAATATATGAACATTACGTACACCTTTGAGATCGATACTGGTTTCATCATTTTGTTCAATAGAGGGTTTAAAAGGTACAATTGATGTAGCTGCATTAGTTTCAACTGAACTACTTTCAGCAACGTCAATGAGTACATTTTGATTTTTGCGCGGTTTTTCCGGAGCATTTTGCACATATATTACCCTAAATTATGGAATGAAATAAATAAGTACTGAAATCATTAAATCAAATAAAAATGTTTTTCACTCATTACCTATTATATGCTTTCCATCTTTGACAAAGCATAAAATATGATTTGCACTGAATGTACATGAAAACAACACCACCAGTGAAGCCAATACCTACAACAATGAGTTTTGTCCAAAATGGCCATTCCAACCGACCATTTTCAACTTCTTCTAATGTGCGATCCATGAGTACATACAAAGACCAACAAACACATGTCATGGCAATTATATGAAACAACATAGCACACACCAACTTTTTACGTTCCATGCCAGACATTTCTAATTGTTCCCACTGCACATAAATTGTATTAAGTAATAAGAATAATGCCTTAAGTGAATATTATGTCAATATAAATTTACTTGACTGAAAGGTTTAGTTTTTGTTTGCATAATGAATTGAAATTTACATAGTTCACAGCATCGTATATTTGATGACTTAATCCATTGTTGTAAACATATTTGGTGCACAAATCGTAGTGAACCAGCACAATAACATGGTGCTATTAAAGGTGTATCAGTATCGCCTTCACAGTGACATATTCTAAATAAAATTAAAGTACAGATAAATCAGGATTATTATTCGTCTAAATCTAATGGTGCACATATATTTGTAGTCTTAAAATAATTCAAATTTTCAGTCAAACCTCAAAAAACTTAAAATCAATAGATTCCTCATATTAAGTTCTTCTATCCATGATCAAACTTTCTTAAAACTTAGCTCAATAACAATTTTTCAATTTGAAAAATCTAGACCAGTAGTAACTCAAATTTGATAAAAAAAAAGTAAAATTTGCTGTTTTATTAAATTTTAATTGTCATAATTCCAAAATGACTAATATTGGAACATTGAAATTTCCATAAAAAAGAAATATAAATTTCTATTTTTGTGATAAATATAGAATTTTAGAATGCTATTTATATAATGCCATCTATATAATATTATATAAAATGATAAATTGACTGACTGAGGTATCAACACACAGCCAATATATATATTGTATAACCCTTACATAATATTATAAGTTTGCTTATAATTACATTTGTATTATAATATTCATTATAAAATGAATAAAATATTGTGATATATCCACTTGCTATTTGGTAATTTGGAGCCCTCCCCCTACCAAGACTTCTGGGACAAGTCCTCTCCAGGCATGCATACTAGGTGTATTAGTAGAAAAATGTTTCTTAAAAAATAAGAATTCAAAAAATAAATAAACAGCAATTTAAAACAACTAGCTTCTTCGCTCCACTTAGAATCTAAATTAAAACATTTGGCTCAGACATTTTAAATTAATAAAAATTAAATTTATTTCATTTATTATACCTGCATATGTCAAAATTCATTGAAGAAAAACTTGTATTTCTGGAAAATCCTTCGTCATTCTTCATTTTCTAAAGAAAAAAAAAAAATAATAATAATAATTAATAACCGAGAGACAAAATATAATTTTATTGTTTCAAATTATGTCAACATTACTGCATACTGGTAATTATGATTAACTAAAGAAACAATTAAATTAAAGAATATGTTTTTAATTTTACATATTACCAACTAACTAGTTCTTGAGTAATTAGAAATTCAATATTACTTTATTTAAAACTTGATTCAGTAAATAATAAATACTTAAATTTTAAAATATAAAATAACATAATATGTACAAATCTTGTACAATATAATATACATATTTTTTAGTTCAAATTTAAAATACAATTGGCATGAAATAGACAATCAAGGAAATGTTTAAGCATGAACTTAAATACAACTTATAATGTATGAGTAAAATTTAAATAATATAGATTATTTTAAATATCTGATGTTATATATTTTCTAAACAACATAAAATGAAAGAACTTTATATATATATATATATATATAAACAGTATGTGGCAGCTAAATTTGATAAATTTTAATCTAAGTTTGTTAACCAAGTATTAGAGATAAAGTAATGAAATAAAATGTATTTTATACAGTAGAAATTCATGCATTACCTTTAAGAATATCTCTAATGCTTGGGCTCATATAATTAAATTTAAAAAAATTATCAGAGCCCACTTCTGCCATACCTTATTTATTATATATGTTTTTACATTACATTGGTTAAAAAATGCCTTATAAGTAAAATATCAATAAATCAAAACAATATATCTTATTAAATACCTATATAAAATTCATAATCTCTACTAATAATATTATGATAAAGACTGAATTACCCATTTCATTATTAATATACAAATAGCAAATAAAAGCAATCAATATATCTTCCACTAGCAATAACAATTTAGTTTTAAATAGAATAATTTTATTTATTTGATAAATGATAATTTAGACTTTAGATCATACGCTATTGGAAAGTTCTATAAAATAATAATCTTAAAGCAATATCATAAATTTTACAATATTTAATTAGAGACAGGTTTTATATATTGTTACCAATATTATTTATACATCACAATATACCAATACAATGTTAAATTTATAATAAAAGAAAATAATTAATAAATTAAGAATTTTTGATATAATATTTCAGTAAAATTTAACTAGGTACCAATAAATAGCTGCAAAAAAAGTTAAATAACTCATTTTAAATTAAATTATCAACACAAGAATGTTTATTAAATGAACACATTTTCACAGTTCTATACTTACATAATAATTTGAAAAGCAAACTATAAAAAAATATAAATAATTTTATTTCATTGGTTTTATATTGCTATCAATACAATTAGATAAAACTATGGTAAGAAAAATGTACATATAAAATATTTGATATAAAAATTCAAAAATTAATAGAGTATAATTTTTTCATTAAATAACATATTTTAGTTGATAACACTATTTTTCTTATAGGTCATAAAGATCATTAATCCCATATAAATAATTTAAAATGTAGGTAATACAGTTTCAAAGATAAAGTTGGTTTTACACAATTATTTTTTTTATATATACATGAAATTCACACAAATTGAAGTTTATTAACCTTCATTTCTTGATAAATTGATGATTGAAAACTTAGACCTGATAACTAATCTATAGTAAAAGTATTTGAATACTTTTTTATACTTGAGTAAGACACACAAAAGAATAAACTGTCAAACACCCAACAACATTTAAATGTTATGGATTTGACTTGAATATATTTCCAAATAATAATTAATTAATAACTATAATGAAAAATTAAATGATAAATATTTAAATTAAGTTCATATTTGAGAATTTAATTAATATCAGTACCAAATAACTATTGAATAAGGAATTATTCATGAAGCCTTGAATATAGGAAGTTAAACACTCATAACATATTGTCAAAAAACAGATTTTAACATTAATAAATTATAAATTTGTTGTCTCGTATTACGTACTCACAAAGTAAACAATAACTGTTTTTAACCTTGTGGAAATTCATAGAATAGATAATGAAATTTAATAATTAGGAAAATCACATATTTTAAAATAAGTAACTAAATTGTTATTTAGGATTCAATTTGCATGATTATATTTTACTAATATTTATTCTTCAGTTTTAAAAAGATTATACATTTAACGCATATTATTAAATTAATCATTAATTATAGTTAAAATTATTTACATAACCTTTATTTATAAGGTAAATATGAAATGGATGAAACTAAAAATATAAAACTGAATAAGAGCCATTTAGATTATACACATTATTATCTGGTATCCCATGTCTCTCTTAATTTTAGTACCATAATTTAAGGGTCAAAATTGATAAAATTTCTTAAAATAAAATTACCTAATTGATATCCAGTAACAAACATAGGGTTGATTTAGATTAACCTATCAGAAAAATCGAAAAAAATGGCATCATTTTTTCTTTAATTTGAAATAGCTGTAACTCAGTTAATTTTAAGTTTAGACCATGGTTCATAGATTCAAATTCTTTAAAAAAAAAAACTAAGTTGTATTGTGGATATGTATACCAAAAGGAGTTTTGATTTAAATTATCTCAAAATTTGTATTTTGATACTCCCCATTACCTTCTGAAATTTTGATTTCAATCCAAAGTCATCTAGTCGAGATATTTAGAGCTTTAGAGGTATCATTTTTCATGAAGCACTGTATATTTTATGTGCTTTTTTTTCAAACATTGTAATGGAAATATTTGATGTAGTAAAATAGTGATTACACCAAACAACTCTGTTTGGCTCTCTCTGTGTCACGAAGAACTAGAAAAACCAGCATAATACCTAGTGATGTAACAAAGTAAGAAAGTGGTTTGTGTGTGAACTTAAAACCACAGTTTTTAAAACAGAGTTTAAGTTCACCAGTCACATGACAGTTCGGAAAAGTATAGTTTGACATCATAAACATAATAATCTGAAACAGTAGCAAATTTTCAAATTTTTCTGGGGGGGGGGGTGGTCCAAAATTTTAAAATAGTTACTATATGCATATATCAGATAGTAATTTGTAAGGGGTTCACTCAGAATCTAAAAGGTTTTCAATTAAGACCGCTGTCTGTCTCCTCTGTATCAACAATGATGACAAGTGTAAACATTTTGAAATAATGCGAATTTTGAAAAATGGAAAGTATAAAGTATCACCTGGAGCCGAATTTCAATTCAAAAAGTGGCTAAGCAAAATTTTAGGATTGATATAGGTACACAAAAGTGTTTACAGAACGGGTAAAAAAATAAATGAATAAACATCATTGTAAATTCATAAGCTTCTTCGCTCTGCTCAGAATCTAAAAGATAGTTCCAGAGTATTTTTTGTCAAATTTTAGGTAGTTTTCCCTATATTTTGAGAAAAAAATTGAAAATTTAAAAAATGACCTCTAAAGTACTATCTAGATGCAAGTCCGGTTTCAAAAAGTTTCTGATCAAGACTTTTGATTAAGTATTTTTATTTTCCATATGAATAAGTATTCACAGAAAAAAAAGGCTAGACAGACTTTGCACCATAGATAAACTTTGCTTTTTGGGTGGGATATTCTTGGAGGGTGTATTTAATTTAAAAGAAACGATAAATCATTTCTTCGATAAAACAATTTTGAGCAGAGGTTCAATAACCATGTAACAATAGTTACTATGCTACCATTGTTGCCAGGGTTACTCATTATAGGGTGTGTAAGGGTTTAGGATCTTAGGGGTAGGTTCTTTGGTAGGGGTTCCCAGGGTCGAAGTAGTAGGTAGAGGGTGAGGGGGTCGGAGGGATAAGGGTACCAACAATTCTGATAGGTGTAAACCCTTTCAAATAATGTTAAGTATGAAGTACTATCTAGATACACAATTTGATTCAAAAAGAGGCTGATCGAGATTTTTATATCAATATTTCTATGCGCAAAAGTGTTGACAGAACGAGGAAAAAAATAAAATAAATAAACATCATTGTAAATTAATAAACATCATTGTAAATTAATAAACTTCTTAGCTCTGTTCAGAATCTAAAATAAACATTGTAAAAACACTATCTAAAATATAGGTAAAGTATAGACATCTAATAATTTAATTAACAGTTAAACTCCCTAATTCCATTTGTTATTTATATCCTTTATCTTCTCACAACATTTTCTACATTTATTTCAACAGTAAAGAAGCCTCAAGGAAACTGTTTTTGCTCTATTATTTCCAATATAAACATTTTTTAAATAGGTATGTCACTACTGCACTTCTGTATGATAATGGGTGAATATTACAAATTTATAGTACCATTTTTTTTAGACTCTGAAGGAGCTAATGTTTTTACAATGATATTTTTTTTATTTTATTTTTTTAAACGTTTTTGTATTGAAATAATGGTCAAAAAGTTTCGAAAAGCAACTTTAAGAATCAAAATTTGCATATATAGTTGGTATTTTTAGGAGGTCATTTATCAAAATTCTCAATTGTACTCCAAAATTTAGGAATAATAACCCAACATTTTAATAAAAATTAATAGCAAGATAAAACAGTGTGGGTAAAAAATAATTTTTTTTGTAATAATAATAAACTTTATACCTAAATTGTAAATAAAAATTTCTCATATAAACTGAAGTTCTGCTCAGAATCGTTTCATTGAAGAAATGACTTATTGTCCCTTTAATATTTAATACATCCACCAAGTTCTACCTAAGAAGCAAAGAATACCCATGTCGCGAAGTAAAATTATGACCAAACATTACAATTATTTGGTGAAAATTTTTCCACTTTTACGGACACCAACAAAATTGTCTACTGAAAACATTTGCTAAATTTACAGTTCTAAATAAGCTTCCAATTAGAAAACATTTTTCGATAAGAAAAAAAGTATAATAACTTAATAAAAATAGATTTACACAGAAACGATGTCTAAGTTTTTCAAGACTGTAATTTATAATATACTACAAAATAATAATGTCAAAAATAATTTTTAAATGTTGAAGAAATTTTGGAAGGGTAGGATCCGAATTTACATGGAACATGGAACCAACTCACTTATGAGTTATGGCTTTGCGCGTAGATCCGACGTATTTCGGCGTGAAATAAAAAACCGGTAAGTCAATATATTATCAAAAATACGGGATTGTAGATTGTGGTAATTTAATTTTTGTCGTTTTATGTGTAGAATACACTATACGCGATTTATCAGTAAATGTATATTGTGGTCGTCGGGTTGTTGGAGGTTATACGCGTTATCGTGCGATAAGAAAAGACCTTTTAAAGACGACCGTCGATGTAATTCTATATTATACAAAAGTAATGGCAGGCGCGGATCCAGAAATCATAAATAGGGGGTGCTCGATCAATAGAACTACCTAAATACTAATAGCAGCTAACTACTAATTACACCTTAATATAAATCTATGTTTATAATAATTATATATTTATAT
>JAIPRM010000504.1:25895-39906 GCA_025469315.1 Stegophylla sp. TES_Ste_2020
AAAGCCCATGGTGAAAAATATGTCCACCTTTTTTATAATACATTTATTTATCAACATTTTATTGTATTTCAATTTCACGCAAGTGTGGCAAGCGATTGCGTTAAAAAAAATATCATATTTTTCAGTCAATTAATAATGTTATATAATTTTGTGTAGTGAGGTTGATGTGACAGGGGGTGCTCGAGCACCCATAGCCCCCCTCTAAATCCGCACCTGAGTAATGGTGCTCTGGCCGCAGTACTAATCGTCCCGCTGACTCGTCCGCACGAAATATTATTATGTTCGAAATAAAACTATTTAATTAATTATATTATTATTAATTTGTGTTGTTTGTACTCGCACTTATCCAACCCAGTCATTTTTTTGGAGAATAAATCTAAATTATTTATTCTTACAAGATATTGTCGATAATCATGTTATTAGCGACACATAGCAGGCATTTTGGATAATAGTAATGAGGTACCGCTTTAGAGACTATTTTTCTATCTAATCATGGTATAAAATTCTGGACATTACTATTATATAATAATAATATAATGATGTGTTGATGTAAAGTGGTAGCTTAACTTTTAGTAAATAAAAAACAGATAAAGCAATATTATTTTTTACTGGACCTATAGTTTGGTTGGATGACCATTATAGTAGTACGGTATATTCCAGCAATTTCCAAACTTTTTTTTATTCAAGTCGCTCTATTAAAGGAAAGCTTTTCTCGCACTTTCCGTGAATAATATACAATTATAATTTAAGTCACTCTGCGCATCCAATTTTAAGTGCTCAAACCTCCCAACATAATTTGTAAATCATTGTTATATACAATATTTTCGGTAACCGGTATTCTTTAACGGTATACTTTTGGTATACCGTTTTAAAATAAAATATACTTCAAAACGGTATACTGGTATTACCTGTAAGCCCTATCCACTAGTTTACACTATACAACAAATTGCATAACAATCTATTTTAAGCTACAGTCCATTAATTGATAGTGATAAAACCACAGAATAAATTCTGTGATAAAACTAAATATTTATCATCTTATCAGTGCTTATCTTCCTAATTTATTATTAACATTTTCATAATCTATTCAGTAGCTATGTATTATACACATATACCACAGAAGATTTATATACTTGTTCACATTATCTTCACGTGTGGTTAAATTTTATTGTTAATACTAAATAGCAATATTCGATAGGTACAATCTTTTTTTTGTTATTTAAAATATTTTTCATGATTAAATTTTTTATTTAAGAAATGTAATACCTCAATTTCAACAAGAATTATTAACAGAATTGTATTAATTGTATTAATTAAATGAATTGAAAAAATTATTTTTATATTTTATATGGGTAAAACACATATTTACATTCATAATAATATACAGAATATTATAGTGCTTAAAACCAGGGTCTACGATCTTTTCATAGAATAAAGCAATTTTTCTAAAAAATAACAAAGCACGATATTCAATAAGCCTTATTTGTGATTTGTGAGAAGAACCATTTTAAATTTCGAGTAGAGCAAAGAAGATAGTGTTTTTACAGTGATGATTTTTTTTTTTTTGTACATGTTTTTGTATAGAACTACTGGTTTTTCTAAACAAAAACAGAAATACTTGTTTTTGTATAGAAAAACCAGAAAAAAATCTCAAAAATTGACTCTTGATTTTATAAATGTTTAAAGTTAGAATTTGTATGAAACTAGTCATTTTTATGTAAAATCTTTTTTTTTCAATTAAAACTTTGTAACTTTTGAAATTAAAAATACACTTAATATTTTCTTTTATCAAAAGATTCCTACTCTGTTTTCTACACGTGGTATAATTTTCATAAATGCGAGTAAACTAAAAAATGTTTCACAGGCCACAAAATTTTAGATTCTAAATTAAATAAAGAAGCTAGTGTTTTACAATGATATTTATTTATTTATTTTTTCTGTGAACACTTTTTTGTATGGATCTACTTGTCCATTGTCCAAAAGTCTCGATCAGTAACTTTTTGAAACCGGATATGCTTCTAGTTGGTACTTTAAAGAGGTCATATTTTTTTAATTACATCTTCAATTTTTTTTTGGAAAAAACTACCCAAAATTTAACAAAAAAGACTCTGAAACCATCATTTTTTGATCCAAACTTTATGAAAATTTAAACATAGATAGACAATAATATGAGAAACATTTAAGTATATCCAGCTTTTTAGAATTACAGCTCAAATAGTAGTTAATACAAATAATTGCATATTTTTCATCTTAAGTGATTTATTGTTTCTTTAAAATTCAATACACCCATCAAGACTATCCCATCCGAGGAACAAAGAATGCTTATATTTCAAAGTATGTCTGGTTTTTTTCTTTTTTTATTTAGATAACAATGTAATAAAAAAAATTATTATTATTATTATCAAAATGTTTATCAATCTTGATTTTGAATAATTTATGGTAAATTGTATCATTGAAAGTTTTGTAAAGAGCCCGGACAAACATTTAGTACAGAAGGCCAGAATTTTATGTAACATATAATAATATTAACAAACGTGATATATCTACCTTAGTAAGCTCTTTTTAAATCATAATTTCTTATGCTATACAGATATTCACTGACGAAAATAATTACCATTATAGTTTTAGAATATTAGAATATTTAAAATTTGTAGTTCTACTAGTGTGTACCTACAATTGAATTTATAATATTATTTTTATTGTTAACTCCAATTATTAAAACTGGAATCAAATAAATACATTTTTAACATACAAAGTATGGTGTTCAATTTACAGTTGGATTTACCTTTATGGAATTAAAAAAGGACAATTTTATTAAAGATTATGTTACCATTCTTCATTCAATTACTAGTTTAGAGTAAGAAGGTACTGAATAATCGTGAATAATTGATTGTTAAAATTTTGAAAAATCTAGTAACCTAAATAAAACTTGGATTTTGGTAACAATCTTGTTTTGATTATCAAAAAATAAAATTGTTCAAATAATATTCTAAACCTAAAATTGATTGAGAAATAATAGATCAAAATGTAAATCAAATTAATTAATTAAATTTCGAATAAATGTAACTAGATAAGATTTAAATAAAATTAATATTTTAATGATAGCATTATCTAGCAAAATTTTCATTTTGGTACCTTCAAGGTGTAGCCAGCAGGGGTAAGGATTAAAAATTTTCATCCACCCAAAATTAATTATGTTACATTTATTGTTCAATGATAAATGTAACATAATGCAGGTACTATAGGTCCTATAGGTGCTATACCAACAGTTATATTTTCATGTTCTAATGCTGATTTGTAATGCATTCAAGGAGGGACAAAGAGGATTCAAGATTTAGAATCAAAATTAGAGAATCAAGATTCTCCCTACCCAACAATTTAAGATTATTATTTTTTTTCATAAAGTTTCAAAATGTATTTTTTGACTTGACTGAAAGTAATAAATGATAGAGAAAATATTATATAGGTACCTATGTTAGTACTTTATATGTTTTATTAGATATAAGTACATAATAGGAATTGAAATACCTAATAAAATTAATAGCTAATAGTAGGATAACAATATTTCTACCTAATTATGTTAGTTGATTATACCTAGTTGTCTATAATGCATTATATGCTTATCGTTTACTGATTCATTATAAGAGAATAAATATAAGCTTTTAAACTACAGCATTAGGTCAGTATTGTCTTTTGTTCAAAATTTCAAATACCTACCTAATAAACACCGGGAATTATTTAGGTATTCAGAAAATTTAAATTAATATTTCTTAAGACTAAGTTCAAATAGTAGGTACAAATTTATTAAATTTGGATACCAATATTGTATGTGAAATGTATAGAGAGGAGGTGGGGAGACTGACCCAACAGCTCATCTTTGGGAGAAGTTAAATATTATCTATACTTTTATCTATCTACAAAACAAATTATAGAGAAACATATAAAGTTGTCATAGTAAATAAAACAACATCCAGTGATAAAAACTTAAATTTATCAAACAAAAGTGTCCTTAAATCTAAAAATGAGTCAAGTAACGGTTTATTTAGGAAATATAATATTATTTATCGTTCATGTATCATGCAGAGTAAACAATGTCAAGTACCTATACCTATTTCATGCCATTAGGTGATTACAAAGATTCTACAATATTTATACTACCTATTTTTGATTTTATGTACCAAGATTGTAGCCTGTTCATTTAAATAAGTTTGTGTTGACAGAAAAAAAATTCATCAAATCTTTTTGATCTTTTTTAAAAATCCCACCTATATAGGTACCTAATAATTTTTATAAGTATATATACTTACCTAACTATAATATTATTTAAATTTTACTAATTTCAGTTACTTTTTACAGGATGATAAAAAATGACTCCAGGGAGAGGAGTATTAATTCCTTACCCCACGATCCCCCGTATAGGTAGGTAGGTAAGGTATACTTAAATTTTTATCCTACAGAATATTTTCCAATTAATGATTTATTTGTATAACTTTTATCTCTACAGGTACCTAAGGAATTCTTGATTAATAATTATTATCTATTTCTAAATTAATTCATTATAATTTATTACCTATGTTTATAAATTATAATAATAATAAACCTAACATTAATCTATAAATGAATAACATACGTTTTTTATCAATTAATAATACTTATTGCACATTATATTAAGTAAAAAAAACAGATATATCTATTATACACAAGTAACTAAAACCAATAAAAAATAGTTTCAGTGGTTTAAAACCGAATTATAATTAATATTTAACAGCAATCTTTAATAAATTTGTTCTTCCAGAGACAAATAGGTCGTTGGTTAAATATGATAAATTTATAAAAACATGTAAAAAATAGATAAATAAGAAATACTTACTGGGTATTGTGAAACAGCCTGCGCATCTGTAGTATCAGATTTGGAAAACTTCTGTTGCATGACCGACACGTTTATTCATGTGTACGATTGATCGCTGTGAAAACATATTAAGATTTGTTCAGAACACGTAATTTCGGGCGCATCAATGTTAGGTAAACGTTGAGATGTGTAAAATAAAAAAAAAAAAAAAGGAAAAAAGAAGAATCGTCAAGATGCTACGGACGTGTTAATCGTCTTGCATTATCGATTGGTAATTATTATTTAAAAATAAGAAAGAATAAGAAAAAAAAAAACGAAGCAAATAATCAATAGGTATAAATATAATAATAAATAATATTATTAGTGCACAGTGCGGTATTTACTATATACAATAACGGTGCAAAGAGCATTTTGTGTATAAACAACGATAATAATGATAATAAGCGATGAATATTGTGAAATATTATATTATGAAAAACAATCGACGGCAGAAATATGGTATATGGGTATATGGGCAGGCAGGTACGGTCAGCCAGGTGGTATACCCGAGTGTGCAGCAGTGGCATGGGGATAAGTCACAGCAGCAGACGCGATCTGACCGGACGACGACCGCAGCAACGTCACAATGGTCATGTCGCTTCGTTCTTCAGGCGCGGGTCCGACGTTACCTGAAGAGCTGTGCGCCGCGGGGGCCGTTCGAGGATCACAACGAGCAGTGAGGAGAGCGCCGACGACGACAACGTACGGCCGCTGGTGCCCGCACAAAGAGCGCACTGAATAATATGGGGAAAACGGTGAAGACGGCAGGCCGATGGGCACCACGGACCGCGAGTAGCAGCAGTGGTAACAGAAACCGTGCGCGACTGCGTCGCAAGGTGCGCGATGACCGTGCGGCGGGGGTGGGCGCGTAGTTAAGTAATAAACTGATAACGGCCGCCGCACGGGTGTACCGTACGCACAGACACGGATGACGTCACGACGACTCCGCGGCTGGCCGAAGCAGCTGCCGTCGTCGGTGTCGTAAGAAATAGAAAAAAACAAAAAGGAGCGACAACAACAAACAACAAAACAATAATTTTCGAGTACCACACGGATGGTAATATTTTCGGTACCTTATTTATTTTCTTACAATAATCCGGTACAACATTTACAGCAGCTACGATCTAAGTAATCTTATCATGAATAATGATGCACACGAAGTGTATACATTACGACCTCGGTTACAATGTTGTTGTTCTTATTCAAAACGAAATTGAGTATTTTCGATATTCACCGAGTTAGTTCGTGACGAGCACGGTGATAAGAGGAGTCTCAGAGCTGATCATATTATATTGTTTTGTTAATAATATTATGTTCCAAAACTCGGAGCAGCTCGGGGCTTCGTGGATCAAGTGTCCGATTTTATTTGTATTTCTTAATAAATTCTTATTTGTTATATTCTGTAGACCAGTGGTTCTTAACCTTTTTCGAAAGACGGAACACGTTAACATTTTACAAGATTTTCGCGGAACATGATGATTTTTGATTAGAATGAAAGTGTGTGTTGGGGGGTCAACATGTTTGTTTGTTTAATTAAGCACCTCCCCCCATGAAAAATTTCATGGGCCAAGACCTTAAGCTCACCCGATTTCTCCCCGTGTGTTTTGTACAGTTGTGTATTAGAAGTCGATATAAATCCAATATATTATTATTAACTCTATGATACTAAAAATTCACGTTCACCGGAGTTAAGATTTTTCGCGGAACATTTATCGTAAGTTCCGAAAAACTCGGTTAAGAACCACTGCCGTTAACTCGTTCCGCAGCCCATAGTCAAAACTCGGAGCTATTCACGGATATAGAAATAATAATATGTATACAATATACATTCTGTGGAGCTACGCAGTGGGCAAACACACACCCCCGACGCTACATCGTGCTGCAATACGGCACGGTCAACTGCGATCCAAACAGTCCAAACCAGCTGTTAGACGAGCGCGACGGCAACATCGGTCATCGACCACCGAACCAAAACAAACGCGCACACCGGCAACCGAGGACCAAGGAGATATAATATATAATGTTATACTAATATTAGGTATGCAGTGACTGGAATCGCTTACGAAATGGCATGGACACCGAAAAAGTATTGATGATGCGTGGCGCGGGGAGTATTTTTCTTTTTTTTGCGCCTCAGCGCTATCTAGGAAAATAAAAATAAACTAATAGCCTGGACTAGAGCCAGCACTATAATAGATTATCAGCAGCTCTAGCCTGGACTATAACGTTCACTGACTGCCAAGTATTAATAGATAGGTAGTAAAATGAATACAAAATATGCTCGACTCAATATGTCGTGTTTTCGTCCTAGTTCGCGCACGTGCATAGCGCCTAGTCTTTTTGTGCAATCGGGTGAGGTCGCGGTTTATTATGATCTTTGCCGATTGCACGGTAAAATAAAATGCAACAATTCATCGTAACATTGTGCATTTTGTCTTTTTGTGCAATCGGGTGAGTTCGGTTTATCGTGATCTTTGCCGATTGCACCGATTTGTATTATAATTAACCTGCGCACTGTCGAACCCTTGGAGCATGCATTTTATTATTTTTACCATGGATACAATTATGGAAATATTGAGATTTTAACATAGAAAAAGAAACGCAGTTTGGCTACTAACTGCACACGAAATGTTTTTTTAATAATTGTACCCTTACCCTGCCGCTTCCCCCAAAAAAGTGTGTACTTCACTTGTCGGGGTGTTCTTCGCACGTCGCCACGGTCGGGTGGGATTCTCTAGACGGGTGTATTGAATTATAAGAAATGATAAATCATCTAATTTTTTTTTTTTTTTTTTGGAAAAAATTACCAAACATTTGTCAAATAAGACTCGGAAACCATCATTATTTGATCCAAATTTTATGAAAATTTAAACAGATACGAGAGACAATAATAGAAAGTTTTTTGGCGCAAGAAAATTTTGAAAATGTGAAAAAAAATTTGGACATTT
The DNA here is from genome assembly GCA_025469315.1 of Stegophylla sp. TES_Ste_2020. Classification (NCBI taxonomy): domain Eukaryota; kingdom Metazoa; phylum Arthropoda; class Insecta; order Hemiptera; family Aphididae; genus Stegophylla; species Stegophylla sp. TES_Ste_2020. Next base: position 33,732 of record JAIPRM010000504.1, read on the forward strand.
TTATGACAACTTTTTTTCTTCCTTTATTTATTAGATAAAAAAAAAAAGTAGAGTTAAGTTAAGTAAAGTAAAGCAAAGACAAGAAAACCGGACATACTTCGCACCACGAATATTCTTCGCTCTTCGGGACAGATACTCTTGGTGAGTGTGTTGAAAATGACGACTATTATTGTTCTTTGGTTCAAAATCGTCTTATTGAAGAAATGATTTATCGTTTCTTTAAAATTATACACACCCCTCAAGAGTATCTGACTCGAGGATCGAAGAATATCCGTGGTGCGAAGTATGTCCGACTTTTTTGCCTTTACTTTTTTTTTCTGTTTACACGTTTTTGTATATCCAAAAATCTCGATCAGCAAATTTTTAAAACCAGATTTGCTTCTAGCTGGTACTTTAGAGAGGTTATTTCTTGAATATCTCAATTCTCGATTTTTATTATTTTTCGTTGTAGGGAGGGGGGAGGGGGAGGAAATTACCCAGAATTTGACAAAAAGAACTCAAAAATCATCATTTTTTGATCTGAACTTTATGAAAATTAAACATAGATAGACAATAGTATAAGAACAATTTTGGCGTAAGAAAATTTTGAAAATGTGAAAAAAAAATTTTGAACATTTTTCCAACAATTTTTTTCCTTTTCTTTATTTATTAGATAAAAAAAAGTAAATTATAGACAAGAATGCGGGAAACACTTTGCACCACGAATATTCTTTACTCTTCGGGTCAGATATCTGATGATGGTGAGTGTGTTGAAAATGACGACTTTATTTTATCAACTTTCTTCTTTCAGAATCGTCTTATTGAAGAAATGATTTATCGCTTCTTTAAAATTCTACACACCCACCAAGAACATCTGACCTGAGGAGTGAAGAATACCCGTGGTGCAATGTATACCCGGCTTCCTTGTTTATACTTTACTATACTTTCTTGTCTTCGTTTTACTTTTTATTCACAACGTAAAGGGGTTGATAAAATTAAACCATCCCTTGCGTTGAATTGCATTTGTATGCTACAAACTACAAAGTATACTGTTTTGTATACTTTTTGTACACGACTCGTGACTTGGCTCGGTTCATCAACGCGCCGTGGGAATGGTAAAGCTCGTTCTGACTCGGTCCATTGTGAGTTGGCTCACTTGGTAGTGATCTTTGAGTACGATTCAAAGGTGCCGATACTTGGCTCGTCACTGCATTCCCATGGCGCGCTAACCGGTTCGCCACTGAATGGTCGTGGGATCCCGGCTTTATACTAAACCAAATTAATAGCTTTTTATAATCTTCTTACTATATTATACGAATATTACATAGAAGTTCAAAAGTTCAACAAGATATTTGCTAGACTAAACCCATTCAATTCACACCGTATTAATTTTTTTCAACCATCTCATAAATATTGGCATACTTTATCTAGTAGTTAAGAAACAAGATAAAAATAGTCATGTATGATGTGTCAAATAATATAGATAATAGTTCTGGAAATTTATCAGCTCATCTGCTATAAAATAAATGAGTATGACTCAAATAAAATTGTATATAATGATTAATACAGGGATGAGGGAATCAAATGCATAAATAATTGAATCTTGCATCTAATACATTTAGGTTTGTCTATAAAAAAAATTTTTCTTAACAAATTTAGGTATATTTGGGTTATTTATACCCTGGCCGAGGAAAGACAATATTACACCGGCCCAGTCCGTCCTTTTTCATTCCATGAGATCTTTATCATTGTTAATGTTAAAGTCAATATTCATTACATAAAGATATATTAAAATTTTGTTTCCAAAAAACATTGAAACTTAAGACGTTAAATTTATTAAATTTTTTTACCCTAATGTAGATAAATCTCACATTATTTATATTCATCAAGTTCTCTATTTTCAGTTAGTTGAATCACACTTGTGAATATGTTCATTGGACTCCTTTGGAGAAAGTTTACTATTTAGTACTCCTGTAGTCTCAATACTATTTGATCGTCTACTAAGAAGTACATAGGTTATCATCCCAATTCTTGACTTTTAATAGCGTATTGTACTTCTCTAAATTTATAATTTATAAATTCCAATATCTTTCTAATTTTGAATAATTAAACAGGAAACCAAATTAATGCTATTAATTAGTTCTATTAAGAGAACAAAATCTCGCACCTCTTTTAATATTGTTGAAAAAAAAACATTAAAATAGTAAATATATTATATTATTTTCTACCTTATCAAAAATTAAAAAATTTTGCAGATAATATTGAATTAGATAAAACAGGTATTTTTCTCAATTATAATGTTTTACTTTATACATTTTATTATTCCTGTTCATATAAAACACTAAATTCAAAATCATTTTTTTTTACTAAGAATTATCAATAAAAATACTTATTATTTTATTATTCAAAAAATGCAATACAACAAAATTTGTATTAAGTAAATGATAACACAGACAAAATATAACAACTCCAAATTAATAGTTTATCTTATAAAAATTAACATTTATAAGTTGCACAAACTTTCTCAGATGGAACAATTCCTTTTTCCTCATTATGAATTATCATTTACTTAATTCAAATTTTGTTGTATTGCATTTTTTGAATAATAAAATAATTAGTATTTTTATTGGTAATTCTTAGTAAAAAAAAATGATTTTGAATTTAGTGTTTTATATGAACAGGAATAATAAAATGTATAAAGTAAAACATTATAATTGAAAAAAATTAGGTGTGATGTTGTATACACTTGTATAAAAGGCCATAACTAAAATCAAATTGCGGTGGAGAGGCAAGAGATTCAAAATTAGTAAGAGCTTGTGAAATTAAACAGTTTTTATCAAATTATTAAATAAGTTAAAAATAGTCATCCTGTATGTCTACAATATGTGAAGTTCAGCCATCTGGCAGAATATTCTCTTTTTGCGCCTTTATGTTTAAATGTGTCCACTTTAAAAAACAATTATTATTATAATTAAAAAAATTCCTTTTGTAACGGCCTTGTTAGTACATTAAGTGGTCTCTCACAATTTCGTAAGCAACTAAAAAACGGAATAATGGGAGAAGAAGAAACAAGGCTGATTAAATAAAAACACATCACAATACATGTGTATGTATGTAATATTTACAATAAAAATACCTTTACTAATTTTGTTTTGATTTTTTTTTTTTTTTAAACGCCATGAGTATACATTTATATATTATTTATACGTATAAAAAATTTCTGTAAGATTTTCATGTTTACAGTTACACATTGTTACTATAATTTAATAATAATAATAAAATTAATAATACATTGACAGAGCTAAAACGATTAATTACGTAAATTAATGAAGAAAAAAATAATATCATAAACAGTAAATCTGAAAAGATACATATGGGTAGAATAATATAGGTACATAATATTTGGCTAAGTACACAATAACATTATCATTACCCATAGATTTTGCCTAAAAGTGTATGTGTCTGTAATCTGCATGTGTGTGTGTATGTGTAGAAGTGTTTATTTGTCCATGTGTGTGCAGATCATGTTGCACACTACAATATCAAATTAAAAAAAAAAACAGTGGCGTTACAGAAAAAAAACAAAACAAAACAAAAAACAACAAAAATTTAATTAAATAAAAACATTTTCCTATTATAATTATTTTATTTTATGAACATTACATACAATATCTAGTCTATATACACAACAGTCTTTAATTTAAAAAAAAAAAATATATATATATATATATATATATTATAATAAATCAAATTGTATGTAACATAATAAATGACCATCATACAAAATGAACAAAATTATATTAAGGATATTTCACCCTGTTCTATCACAATATTTTATTTCTTTCACATTTTTATTTGTTATTTTTTATTGTTTTTTAATACATGCCCGTCATAAAATTGAAACAAAACTACCTCAATAGTAATAATAAAACCTAATATTCAACAAAAATTGACTACATCTGTTGTGTATGAGTGTAGTTAGGGAAGTGTATATGTATGTGCGCCCATCAGATCATGACAACACAAACATAATACACAACACCTAATTTTTTTTACATCAGATTTAACTGTATATAAAAAAAAAAATAATAATAATAATGAAAACATTTTCTGTTTTCAAATTATGGCAGTGGCAACGCGTAAAAAATCCCTTAGGGTAATTAAAAAACTACCATGTACTGTATTATATTATTGTTTATTACTTATAATAATACAAATACTGTAAAGTCCAGGAAGACGCAATAATGAAAATGTTAAAATAACATAGCATACATATATGTATTTTTGTACAAAGAAATGTGAATAACGAAAACAAAATTATTTAATTGAAAAGAGATGATTATCACGTTAGCCTTTTTGCATGCATCAATTGGAGGCCATTTATATCATAATATAAAAGTTATCCATTTATGTAACCAAAATTATAAAACAATCTGTAGTGATACATCAACTATTTAACTCTAAAATGTAATATTAAAACAATTTAATATGAATTTAATTTGTGTGTATACCATTTACTCAGAACATAATTTGAAATCATTTCTGAAGAAAAATAAAATAAATGCCACCACTAAAGTTCACAATAAAAGCACCAAAATATTAACAACAAATATTTGTAAAAATTTTTTTCTCAATTATAACTTGATAAAGTAAAAGATTTGTTTTAAAGTATTTTTGAATTTGATTTTAGGCAACATTACATGTTATGTAAATAGAAATTATATAGATAAAATTTCAATTTTGATATGATTAAATAATAAATCAATTAAAAAAAACGAACCATTATTTTTAAGATTATCAATCTACTTTTACTTATATTTTAATTAATTATTTGACTTATTTATTTATATATGATTAAAAAATGTTGATTGATGAGTTATGAGTAAAAAGAAATGCACAAATTTAAATGTGTTATGGCCCAATTATATTATTATGAAACAGTTTGAGGTAGCTTTGACAGATATGCGTGTACATAGAGATAAAAATGGCGAGTGTGTAAGTTTTAAACATACATTGATAAATTATACTTATATAAATATAAATTATTCATCACTTTATTTTGTTTAATTACATTTATTAAACCTATCAAAACACAAACTTTTATACTTTGTTTAAGTTACGTACATTTTGTAAGGATGCTGTTTACAAATCTGTTACAAAAAAAAAAAAAATTTCACTGAGTCAAACAAAATGGTCAATGAAAACAATAAAATTAAATTCCTGACACTATTCAACACAAATACTATCACCAGAATTTAAAAATTATAAACTCTCCCCTTTTTAGAAAAATCACAGTTATTTGATTTTTACATGGAAAAAATATGAATCACCTCAACTACACTTAATACAATTTGATCAAGTTATGTTTATTGCTACTGGACTCTGTCCTATACATACACCGATCATGTCATCTTGCTCTTGTTTCGTTCGATTAGAATGAGATGGTGGTACCCGAACAACAGGCTGTTGTACTGGTGGCGGAGGGTGGTTATGCAATGAATGCAATGAACGTGGAGGTTGCGATTGTATCGGCTGATACGGGTGATGTTGTGGGTGTAGGAACGGCAAGGAGGTGGGTCGACAGTGAACCACAGCGCCGACAGCAGATGCTGGATTCATTGGATAAACAGTAGCGTGGTGGGGCAGATGGTGTCTCACCATTGGCGCTGTTTGGTAACTGTGGTACAAAGAAGCGATCGGAGGAGGGTCACAATCCATTGTACCTCTACCTCGGCATTGATCTGATCGCATTCTTATTGCTATAAAAAAATAAGATATCAAAATTTAAATTTATCCAACACACATATCAATAAAGAAAATTGTGTGCAATGAAATAACTAAAATATGCATTAACCATCCACCAATAAAGCAATTATACTATTAAATGTCAATGGAGATACAACTATTATACTCAACATTAAATTTACTAGGATAATATCGTCGCTGATACTGCAACAGGACGTATCTCAGTTTTCATGATTTTACAGTAGAGCCATAAAACGTGTTTTAAATGATTTTTCTTGCCAAAATGAAATATTTTGAAGGTTTGTTCAAACCTTTGGTATACAAAATTAATTATTTTAATGAAATAATTCAAATTGTGTGTAAATATAAAGTTTTACATGAGATACGTTTAGTTAGGGGATAATCATATTGAGATAGGCTGTGTTAATTAACTTAATAATTAATTATTATT
>JAIPRM010000504.1:40006-54580 GCA_025469315.1 Stegophylla sp. TES_Ste_2020
TCTGTATATTATATATGTTTTAGCATAAATTCGTTCTGTATTATTATAATACAATAACCAAATATAGAAAATATGACATTTCATAGCAATATCTAAGAAAAATCAAAAAATAAACTTAATTTATTGAAACTCCTGGTAGGAACAGCGATTTTCAATGTGATTTTAATGAGATATGCTGTGTTATGACCAATGTTTGATATACATTGTGTTATCATTTTTGTGATTTACAGTTTAACCAGTTGTCTAAGCAAAAAAAGTCTGAAATAAAATATTTCCGGATGGTGTTTATCTACCAATATCAACAATAATCTCATTTTGTCAAATTTTGAGATACCTCTTGTTGCAGTATCAGTGACAATATACATATAAGAGTGGATATAAGTTATCAGATATACTATAGAAGTGTAGATAGAATTTATTTATAAATTCAAAATAGAACAATTAATACATTTTAATTTCTTACAAACTAAAAACTACAGAACATCAAATTCTGAGCATTTACTACTAATCTCTGAATATCGATAATAATAATAATTTTTAATTACTTTTTAATGCATTAAAAATAAACTCATTTGAATTTACAATGTATTTGAAGAAAATAAATTAAATCACTTTCTATTTTAAACAAAAAAAATATTGAAGAAAACATCATTGTAACTCAAATTTATCTCACATAATTTTTTATTGTATATTATACAAAAATACACATCATTTCGGGTTTGGTAAATTGAGTCCCATTTTAATAATTTTAGGTAAATTGAGTCCCATGTCTAAAAACGAAAGCGGTGAATTGAGTCCCGTGTCAAAAAATGAAAGCGGTGAATTGAGTCCCATTCAAGAAATTTATTGTGGTAAATTGAGTCCCAGATTCAAATTAAATATTCCAGCCTATTCGCATAACCCAGGAGACACCACGTGGAGGTTGGCTGGTTTAGTTTCCCAAAATTTATTTGTTTATTTGATTTTTAAATGATATACAGACTAAGATGGGAAGATAGTGTGAAGAGAGAAGTGGAAAAGATAGAGCCTGGTGTCAAATGGAGAGAAGTAGCAGATAACAGGGATAGGTGGCAAAGTAAAACGTTTTCAGAATGGTCTTAAGGGCCGTAACTAAAGAAGAAGAAGAAGATACAGACTCAATCAAGTCAAGTCAAAATGTTCGATTTTTAGTATTTATTTTTTATTAATTATTGTTTTATATTAAATAGGTAAATATTTAAATGATACAGCCTTAATAAATTCAAGTCTGCTAATATTATTCATCAACTTCGTCATTTGTTCTCTCAATAAATTTTCTTTTTCAATATTTTTTTTGGACTTCTTAATCATATCTTTACTTCTTACTTGAATGTGTGTATTCGATTGAATTTCTTTGAGTGCATCAATAAAAATAAAAATTTAAAGGCGAGATATAAAACAGATTATTCAATTTCGCGTGAAATGATTCACAACTATTTGTAGTATGATTTGATGTTGCCGAAAATTCAGCCCAAATATTAGGAGGAAATACAGAATCTGATGCAATATATGTTTTAAAAATGTAATCGGTGAACAATTTTATATTTTCACTCCCAGGTAGTTTAGGCATAATATCTTCAATAAAACAATCATTAATATCTTTAGGGTTTAAAAATGGTAAACCGAAAAATAATTTTAAAAAGTTACTTTCATCCGAATTTCGGTTTTTATAATCTTTACTTAAACCGAAATTCTGTATTTTTTAACTGATGGTAAACGACTGTTTCACATTTTCCCAGATTACTATAATATCTGAAATATCTAATGCGATAAGTTAACTAGAAGACTCTTTTTCAGTTGCAACTAATCTGTGTGATAAATGTGGATTTCCCCGATAAAGTTGTATGTGCGACTCAGTTTATCGCTTTCATTTTTAGACACGGGACTCAATTCACCGCTATCATTTTTAGACACGGGACTCAATTCACCGCTTTTGTTTTTAGACATGGGACTCAGTTTACCGCTTTTGAAAAATGATAAATTCATTTGAGACTCAATTTACCTATGCCCCATCATTTGATATATTAAAATATATATTTTAAAAGAAATTATAAAATATTAACTTTCATTTGTTTTCATTGGTACATTTATTGTTCATCAATTTATAAATTATTTTAATAAAAAAGTATATACTATAACTTACACAATTTTTAGGAAATAAAATAAAACTATTAAGGTACATTAGTTTTTCACCAAATATTTTACATTTAATTATATCACAAACAACATAATAATGATTATTTTAGAAAAATGTATGATGCTTTTAACATACAATTGATATGGTATATGCCTTTTAAAAATTTATAAATAGATTACTTTTTTTAAAAATCTAGCCTGAATATCTTTAAATTGGTATAGCTAACTAAATTTTCAATAGTTAAATACACCTTTTGACTTTTTACATGTTTAAGAAGCTCCTGATTTTTCTGAAAATGATTAAACTAATAACATATTTTCCAATTTTTAGCCATAATTTTAAATTATATAAATAACAGGCTTAATTTAACTCAATGAAAGAAAATAATTTTTTTCTAGAATTTTAAATAAACAATTAATCATTTCTTCAATAAAACAATTCGGGGTGGAGTTTCAGTTTATTCAAGACAATTTAACTTAAACAATAATAAGATATTATTATTATTATAAAAATAATTATTTTGAACTCTCTGATGAGTGTTCAAAAATACTAAAATATTTTTTTTTTATAAAAAAAAAACACCTATTAAAAATTTATTTTTGAAAAATTGAGAATTTTGAAAAATGAACTCCCAAAAATACCTTATTGAAAAAAATTTTAATTTAAAAAGTTTCTTGATGAAACTTTTGGACAAATATTTCTATTCAAAAATATAAACGCATTAAAAAAATAAATAAAAATAAATATTGTCAAAAAACTACCATCTCACTCACTCAGAATCTAAAAATTTGATGTTAAATGAAAAATGTTAAAAAAGTAAAAATTATTAATTACGAAAACAATTCTAAAATGAAGGCTAAAAAAGTAAAATTGATTTACTTCTCAACTACAAATTACTAAACTAATCAAATGTCATGGAATCTAATGACAATATTACATTATGGTTTGATAATGAATGATATTACTCAAAATAATAAATTACACAAACAACACACATCACACTATTAAGAATTGACTTACACTTTTTTGAAATCTAATACGTTGAGCCAAAGTTTAGCATTAGTCATCGAGCGTAAAAGTGAGTAGGGAAAGTGTTTCCTTCACAGTAGACAAAAACAAAAAAAAATAATAATAATAGTATATATAGTTTTTAAAAATATATTTAACAGTTATAATTTTAACAATTTATTTATTTTTTTTAATTTTATAATATATTTGTAATATGATTAATAAAAAATGGTTTAATTAAATTTAAAACTAAAAAGATATGTTCAATCAAACAATTAAATATTAATTAATGACATTCTTACCAGATGATTGTACATTTGTATCTGTAGGACCATTATTACTAGGTAAACTATTGAATGGTGGGCTAGCACCTAAACTATGTAATCCAGCTTGAGCAATACCACTAGCTGTATTAGTGCCTTCTTCAGAAGTTCTCTTAAAGAAATTATGTTGTAAAGCATAATATGGTGTAATTCGAGTTTTTGGATCATAATCCAGCATTCGCACAATAAGATCCTATGGAATTAAATACATGCATATAAAATAAGAATATGAACAAACGTTCTGAGAACTATAAAAATTAAAAATAATTACTTTAAACTTAAGATAGTCAGACACTGAATGTCCTGGTTCACCTAATCGTCTAGCGTATGGACCTCCAGTTTCAACACCAAGTATATCATGTAACCGTCGGCCACCAGGGTTTCTATATTTTTTAGCATCTTTAGGTTTTTTTAGGCTGTACGAATCTACACCAGGCATTTTATCAAAATATTTATGGGCTTTTTGCGCCTGGTCCAATATATGTTTAGGTGGCATTCCCAAAACTTCAATAATTTTATTCATCTGGTCAACCTAAAAGTAAAATAAAAACAAATTTTATTTTAAGTATACTAATTGATTTTTTATTTCTAATGTATCATATTTAACATACTTCATTTGTCCCACTAAACAACGGTTCTCCAGTATGCATTTCAACTAATATACAACCTAAACTCCACATGTCAATGGCTAGATCATATGGTATACCAAGTAAAACTTCTGGGGAACGATAAAAACGTGATTGAATATATTGATAAATCTGCAACAAATATTTAGCATTATAATTCTGAAGTAAAAATATAATTTTTTTTTAAACTTACTCTTTGACCAAGTTGGCAAGATGAGCCAAAGTCTACTATTTTAATTGCGGATCTTTTAGGATTGCACAACAATATGTTTTCTGGTTTCAGATCACAATGTATGATGGACAGGTCCGGTGTGGACAGGAACAACAGAGCCGTGCACAGTTGAGCAGCAAATTTACGGGTAAGATTTAAAGAAACCCCTTTAAAATTAGTATTTCTAATCAAATCATACAAGTTATAAGATAATAACTCAAACACCAGACACAGATGATTACGCCACATAAAATGTCGCTTGAGTTTAACTGTAAACAAAAGTTAATATTTAATTAAATTATCAAGACACAAAGTATGATTTATTTTTTCATACCAATATAATACTTATTGTCGACATCCGCTCTATTCATCATTTCTAATAGTCTAACTTCAATTTGAGCTTGATTTAGGAATGGTTTTTTGTTCTTTATAATTTTAATTGCTACATAACAATCTTCTTCTTCGTCACGAGCCTTGACAACCTACATAAAAAAAAGTAAAACAAAATTTTTTTTTTAATAATCTGCCAATACGTGTTTTTTTAAATCCAAATTTTATTTTATTACTGTTTTAATTTAATTTATTATTAATCAATTTATTCATTTATTAATGCTCACTTGTCCAAATGATCCTTTACCCAGCAAGGATATAATTTCATAGCGGTCTAAAAATTTTTCACCACTTCTAATTATATAATCATGGTTATCATCATCATGGCCATCATTATATACCCTTCTTTCTTTTTTATTGGCTACAGGACCTTCAACAGGAGCCCCATTATTTTGAGGTTGACTACTCATACCAACTGCTCCACCACCAGCTCTTTTCTTTTTCTTAGCATAATAGACCTAAATAAATATAAACTTTATTTAAGTACCTAATTTAGTAGTGTTTTCAAATAGTATTTTGCATCTCAGTATTAAAAATTTAAATTAAGAAGTAAATACATATTTATAAAAATAAAACCTACAGAATTAAATAAATATTTTAACATATCTCGTTTTATGAATTTGATATTCAACTAAAATATTAGGTATAGTGAAACACATTACCATGCTTTTACAAATAAGATTATTTTGATAACAAAAATATAGTTGAGCATAAAATATTATCTTAAAGGAGTTATTATTAATTATGTAAGCCTGTAGCAATACTATTGCTTTATTATCAAAACTGGGTTATTGAGGTTAAATAATAAATAACCTAAGATACACATTTTAATATTAACTATAAAAGTATAGTAATATTTATGCTTCATAAAAAATGTTGAGAAAAATAATGTAAAGTAATTAACTCTTTGAGTGCTGCATTAGTTTTTCCTAGTGATGTCTGCAGGATCACATATATTTTTTTATTTTTTTAAATATATTTGTTTGTTTCACTGATTAAATAATGAAATGGTAGAAAAAATCTTATAACACCAATATTTCTAAAGTTATATGACATTTAAAATTGACAATATTCCCAAAATTGTAAAAGGTTATGAATGATAATCGATAAATATTGATAGCCAAAACATTTTATTTTCATATATAAAATAGAAAATTTTATTTATTTACAATATCTTTTATATATTTATCTAATTATTTAGCTCAGAATGTCTTTGAATTCATATTTAAATTTTTAAAAGGAAAAACGCATATATGCGTCAATGGCACTTAAAGGGATAAATAAAAAATAAGTATTCATCTAAGTATAAACGTATCAGCTATTTTAGTATAGATAAACAAAAAATAAAAAAGGTATTAACGTAAAAGTACAATATCAAAAAAATAAACCATCTGCTGCTTTAGCATAAATAAACAAAACGCAAATTTTATTAATACAAAAATGTTACTATATCAAAAAACTAAACATTTTTTTAAGCTTGGAAATAAAATTCCATGAACTTAAAGGTCTTCATCATAAAAGTGAATTGGGTGTAAGTACAAATGGTAATATACACTTTAAATATAAATGACTACTTTAGAATTTGTTAAATAAATTAACAGCTCATACTGTACCTCATTAATAAACTTGTAGGTCTTGATCAGGTCTACAGAAAGTTTTCTCAATGGACCTGTTGTTGGGTCTCGAAAATGAGGTGGTATTCTAGCTTGCATTGCATGGATATCAGCATGCACAGGAGCGACACCACCAACCATTGGATCTTCAGCGACAAGTCTTCCATACAAAGGACCTCCGCCAAAACCAAAGTTACTGTCTTGGGAACCTTGCCCATGACCTTATTAAAGTAAAATACAAATAATGTAAATATGATATGTAATAATTATACGGGTAAATTCAAATTAGTTATTTATTAAAAGCGAAAAACGAAAAAATTGTATAACAAAATATAAAAATATTAATGCATTATTCTAGACATCTTAAAACAAGTTAATTTTTAACAGAAACTATTATTTTCAGCATTTAAATGTCAATGCTTATTCAATGTAGGTATTTTACAGCTAAAACCGTATATAGGTAAGTAGGTTATCTATAGATTTAAAAAATATTTTAAAGATAACATGAAAATGTTATAATCAATTTACAAGAATCATAATATACCTATACCAGAATAATTTTAAATTTGTACATAAATATTACTATAATTTATTTGTTCTCAAAATATTATTAACAAAGGAATATTTTTTTTGTTAATGGCATTTTTTTCAACATCTATTTAAATATTATTGTGTAATTTTGATTATTCTCATTTAATAGGTACTGCATATATAAGAAATTCACTATAATTTAATTATAATTATTCAAATTGCTATTTAGATTATTATTATTTATTACCAACAGTATTTAATATTATTAAGTATTATAATATTTAATTACAAAAATCATTAATATCTTATTAAATAGTATTTTAAATAACAAAACAAACAAAATTACAGATTTATTTTAAATTGTTTAGTGAATGAAGTGAGAGAAATTTATAATTAATCAAATTGCATTTTAAATAAATCTAATTCTTTCATCTGGTGGAGTCAAAAATAAATATTAGCTCATAAAGAAACCACATTTAGGTACAAAGATATAAACTTTTCCAAATAGAATTTGGAATTTAAAACATGTAGACTGATTAACAAAACTCTAAAAATAGTTTCTACAGCTCGGTAAATCTATTTTTAGTGTGTCATCTAATCCTTAACCATATGCCTGCCAGTGAATTGATCAGAATATACTAGCACATAGGTACTCATTTTAAATAAATAAGTGACAAGTAATCTCAAAGTTGAATTACTAGGTAACCAGAAAAAACATTAAAAATTAAACATAAGTTCAAACAATCAATTGTGTAGATAATGAAACATTTAGTAGTCATTGTAAATTATAATCCATACTTCTACTAATTTTTAGCCTAACTATACTAATAGGTATTTCTAATAAACTAATAAAAAATAAAATAATCTACCTATGAATTATATTGGTACCAAAGAAGGTACATAGTTTTATTCATATTTGTAAGAAATAAATTTAGTCTAACATCTAGGTTTAGACAATATAATATATTCCATTTGGTAGGTATACCTACTTCACTAGTGAAAGTTTATTTATGAAAACTCTTTTCCCATTTGTAAATAAACACCTACACACATACATAATCTTTTTAAAGCACTTATTTATATTATTATGTGGGTTCATCTTAAATAACATTACTGCATTAATTAAATTAATACATTACACTACATATTTAGTTACTATAAATAGATAGTTTAGTAAAGAGTCAATGAATAAACTATATATATATATATATAACTAGGATATATCAATGTTACCAAAACTATTATTAAGTAATAAATGACAGTTTTATTAGATAAATAAATAAAAAAAAGCATATGAAACTCAGTAAGGATCTTCTAATAATATTTTAAAATGGTAATTGGTAGGTATATTATCATATTCAAATCAGTTGTGATAAAATTATCTTAGTGCCTACCTACATTTCAAAAATATTGTTCAAATGGGCTCTTTTCATGATTCAATAATTTCTGATAACTTTTCTAATAAAAAAAAGCCAATTTTATATTATAAAAGTCTAGATTTATCTTGAGTATGTAGACAATACCTTTTGTTTCATTGTTAATCATTTGGTTAATATCTAATACAAATGCATAGAAACTGTTCTATATTTTTGAATATTTATCACCTCACCTGTTGGTAAATGTGAGTTTAAGTTACAAGTTCATCATAATGGGTATAAATCATGGTGATATAAACATGTTGAATTGAGTTCAAGCTGTTTATTATAAATAAAACAAACAAATATAATGTGGGGTATCAAAGTCTTAAGATACGGTCACCTATATTATAATATGTGTTGCGACACAAAATGAATTATGAAAGATTAGCATTTGTATTTTTAAACAATAAAATAAAAAAACGATTGGTTTATCAAAACAGTTGTCAGAAACATGTGTTACATAGAGATTTCATTGTATCCAACAAATGTATTCAAGGACACTTCCAACATCTGGCAAATGTTGTTTGAAAACAATCGAACAAAACCGAGGAGGAGGATCACAACAAGACAGTGAAGTGTAGAAAAATTGGCAAGGTGAAACGACAAAGGTTGTCCGAAGAGCACATAGGGGACGTAGACAGTCTACTTAGCGAATCTGATCGTTGGCTACTTGTGGGTTGCCAGCCACTCACCTTTGTTTTTCTGCTTTTCCACAATCATGAACGGCTCGTGCTTGTGCCAACTGTCGGCTTGCTTGGCTCCACTACTGCCGTCCATATCTCGATTGGACGCCGGCAATGTGTCGCCAGGGTTCAAGAGCACCATCTGCGCGAGTCCATGGTGTTGTTCGTGAATCCCCAAGAGCGTACACCACCGGAGCGCGATCGCAGTGCCGTCAGCGGGCTCTGCACATGCACAAATCATACAATGTGTGAGAAAAAACGCCAACGACAATCGAGTACACCACAAAATGCGAGAGACGAAGCCCTTCAAAGAAGGGGATGTTGGGGGTGTCAGTCCGGGGGAGTACCTATAGGTGGTCGAGAGATCAACGTTCTATTGCTATCGGGGGGGGAGGGGGGGAAATGGCAATGTACCCGTTACCTATTTGAATAAAATATACACAGGGTGTACGGATAACGACGCGGTGGAGCTCGACGAGGACGACGACGACGGTCTGTGGTGTCGGCACAGTAGACTGTGGACACGGCGTGCGCGACACGATGACCGAGATGCGAGGGGGTGGGGGGGATCGGCGGGTCAAAGCTCAATAACAACAACAATACGGCGTGAGAACATGTGAACGACAAAGCAGCACTAGCAGCGCCCGAGAACACTTACATAACCGATAACGAGCGTTGCCGTTTGCCAATCGGTGGTGACCGGTGTTGGTGCTGGTGCTCTGCAGGTATATTATACTAGGACGAGCGAAAAAGCGGCAGCGTGACAACGACGACCGCGGAGGGCGCGAATGCCCTTTTTAGGCGGTATCGCACGTCGTCGCCCGGCCGCGATTACGCGACATGACGACCGCGGCACCGGATGGTCGTTTTAACGAGACGCATGAACTACAATATTATTGTATTTATTTCTAATTTACAAATAAAACACTATACTGTGTATCCACACGCGACGAGTGGACACCGCGATCACCTCACCGAACGGCGGCCACCACCGCAGACGACCGTAGCACTACGGTGGTAGCGACAATGAGGCGCACGACGCCTCGACATAATATAATACTACTTATAATATTGTTATCCGACGATAGAATATACGATGCGCGCACACACACACACACACACACACACACACACTGTCTTTATATTAATATAATTATTATTATTACGTATCGGAATAAAATATATTATTAATAATATAATAAACGACAAAAACCGAAAACGCGAGACGGAAAAAAAAAATTAACGCGACACAAAAGACGAGCGCGCGCGCGCGACACGTTTTCTTCCTCTAATATTTAACTCTATCACTTTTGTACCTAAAATACTTATTACTTATTATGAAATACACATAATAATATGTGTGTGCGTGCGTATATTAATATCATAATCGGTGTGCGATGACGACGACGACGACGATATTGTTGTTATAATATACGCGTTATCGCTACTGACACACGCACGCACGCACAGACACCGCCGTAGTAGATACACACACACAAGCACGCACGTACACACGCACACAGTCTCGGCGGCGGACACACGGACGACCTGTGGTACCACCGCTGGCGCTCGCTCGACACCACCACACCGCCGCCGCCGTGGCACCACCAGACGTGCGCGCCCGCACGCACGCCCGTCGTCTCGGCGGTACCACCGCGGCCGCGGACTCTATTATTAATTATTATTATTATTATTTTAATTATAACCGTTCATCGTTATAATAATATTGTTTTTGATGTATTTCTGTAAAACTTGTCTTCAAGCGATTTTTTTTTGCTTTTTCTCACTCGCACCCGTAAGTGTAATTAGATGAGCGTTAAGGGGTATTTGGAGCACCCTCATCCTTCAATACATTTTAAAACTTTGAAAATCATGCGTGACGACACATTATTATTTCTTGACGCTAAACGATTTTTTTTTTATCAAACTTGTTAAAAATTAAAAACATATAATATACGGTATATATTAATATATAAATTTAAACCAGAATGTGTTCTAAACCCATTATATTCTTAATGGTCTTATCTTGACGCGAAGGTAACCAAAAGGTTTAAAATCTACAATTTTTTTCAGCACAAAGATTCAGAAGCCAGCCATCGAATTGTCAACGGATTTTATGAAATTGTGTTGGAAAAAAAATATTCTTCAATGTAATATTATCAAAACTTTTTACGAAGCTTTGTTGTCCACTGCAATATACTGCTATTATTTTATACTATAATCAGATAACTAAATACATTATAAACTTATAAATTATTTATAAGCACAAAAGTTTACTAATTGAAACTGTTATATTTTGAAAGTTTTTAATTAAAAAAAAACCACTCATTGAGAAATTCGCGAAATAAATGTCCTTTCTACTTTTTTTCATTAATATCATTGTCATTATACGTAACACTCGCGTATAACTCAATCAAAAATGTATGAAACTTCAGCCCCTCCCTTAATATTTGGACATAGTTATGCCTATGTGGTCGCGCCACGACGAATGTTGCGCAAGGCGCGAGCTTGAATCGAAATGTCTAGCGGCTCTGACCAGCTGCTTCTGGCGTGTTTAGTTTCGATTTTTTAATTTTTACTGTCCTTTAGGACAGCGGTTCCCAAACTTTTTTCCGGCGGCGTCCTTTTTGAAACCAAATTAATTTGCAGTGTGCTCAGTAAGAAATTACTCATTTATTTTAAAAACCAAAAAAAGGTTATCACCAATTCTCATTGATAACTAATTCTAATAATTTCGTAGAACATTTACAGTAATTTTTATTTTTTTTTTTTTTTAAAAGAAATATTATACCCTGAATAATGTGATTATCCAACCTAATTATTAGATAGATTTTTGTACGTGATATATATTACGTATAAAACGTAATATATAACGTAAATGTAACCGGAAAAAAAAATTGTAATGAACTTGTACATGGCTGCTAATTTTAGAAAAGTTTAATAATGTCAGATTTTATTTTGGACGACTAGAGTTACAATATTTAGTATTAGTAGCAGTGTATATTGTTTAAGTCGAAAATCGTGATTCACATAAATAAGTTTTAACAAATGGTAAGAATAGTGTTTTCGCTTAAACATTCATAATTATTGTCTTTCAAATTTAACCAGAATTCGAGCAACCAGTGTTGTTGAAGGAAAATTTTAGTATTGGGTTCGATATCAAGATATATTTATTATTAGCTGAAGATAAGCTTGAGGGTTTTGTATAAACTAAAAAGGGATTCATGGTCGAGCTGTATAGACAAAAAATAATTATAATAAATTGTAAATCATTTTTTTTTGAGCCACGGTGCGCCTGGACTGCTTGTAGTGTAATTTAGGGCTCCACGCAGGGCCGTATTTAAGGGGTGGTTCGGGAGGGCGATAGCCCTCCCTGTTACTTGAGAGGGGCGTCATTATTTTAGGTCGAGTAGTTAAAAATACATGTAATTTTTTGGAATTTTATACATTATGTTGGGAATAGGGGTGACAAAATATTGTTGCCCAGAGGCGGAAAAATCTTAAATACGGCCCTGGCTCCACGTTGCACAGTTTGGAAACCGCTGCTTTAGAATACTTCGCAACTGGCAAGAATGGAGTGACCAATCTGGAAATCTGGAATTTTCCAGATGAGCTGGAACCCACACAAATGAATGGGCTAGTAATACTTCTAATGGAAAACTAAAATATAAAGTAAATGATTATAAATACTATGGCATTGTGTTTCATAAAATAAAAATGTTCATTATAAAACCAATGATTACTACTAAAAAAAATTATGGAAATAATATAATAATAATTATAATAAATATTATAATAATATAATACATTTTTATTAAATATTTAATATGTAGTTTTAATAAATTCTAGTTTTTTCTTTAAACTCGAAAGTATCTTTATTACTTTATACTTGCACTACAAGTTAACAAATTAATGTTGTAAAATTGTTTTTATTCATTTACAAAGCAGGTATACCTCAAGTAAATTAATTTATATTAGCAAAAGTACCTAAATTTGTAATAGGGTACTGATATTATAGAAATAGTGCAAAGCAATTTAAAATAAATGATATTAATAAACATACTTTATTTACTTTACCCTGTAATAAAATGGAATATTCAAGTAATGTAATTAATTTTTTAAGTGAAAAATTATGTTCTTTTCTATCATTAACTCATGTGCTATGACGTAGATATAATGTCTAGTGAAAAAAAAATCATAGTTTCTTATACTTTTTTTTTAATATAACAGTTTTTTTTTGGTAGGTACTGTGGGAGGTGGGTTCGGCCGGTAAAACTTAACTTTTTAGTACCCATTCCATCCCTGATCAATGGGTAGTAAGGGTTCTAATTTCCTCGTGTATTAATTAAATCCCCTCGTATTTAACCGTACGCGCCTTCTAAGAATTTCTATTTATTATATTTTACTATATTCGCTCGGGGTAAATGGTGCGCGATTTCCGTTTACGTATTTCAATTCCGAGCATTTATTGAGCTTCTTTTTTTATTGTTTTTTGCGCAATAACATAAGTTACATAAGTAAAAAAAACCGCGTCGTCCTTATAATTTGCGGTCTAGTAAGTCGCGGCGTGTCGACTACTACAGGAAATTTTTACCCGCGCTTCCACCGCCACACGGTACACGACGGACGAGCGGCTGTAGACGTAACGACGCGTGCCGTTGGCCCGTTTGGCCGTTGGATCGCGCCACCCGACCAATGGCGTACGCCATACGGTCTCGGTCATCGTTCCCCACTGCCGGTGCGTCATTGAACCGTGTCACGTGCGGCCACGGTAGCGTAGCCGGTGATATCACGCGCGCCATCTACCGGCCCAGACATACGGATTCGCGGTCAGCTGTACAACTTCGTCACGTCCGCCCCGTCAAGCGACGGACGGCGCGTGCTGCCAATAACTTTCGTAGACACGTCTACAGTACAACTTATTTTAGTTCAGTGGTTTTCAACAATTTAAACCTAGGGCTATTAGTTAATTGGTAATAATTTGGGGGTCGCCAAAAATGAAAAAAAATAAATAAATAAATCTAATTGTTTCTTATATAAAAGAGTATATTATTTTAAAAATAAACTGAATTTAATTATTTGTTCGCAGTACGATAACATGCCAAATAGCGAATAATATAAAATAATATCAGACGACGGGTTCGTCAATATTGGTTAGATTTCCAATTTAATATGATAATTATTATTGTACACTTTTTGATTTTCTTTATTCTTAATTTTTATTTAATTAAAAAAAAACCGGACATACTTCGCACAATGGGTGTACTTCGCACGACGGGTGGTATTCTTTAGACGGGCGTATTAAATTTTAAAGAAACGATAAATCATTTCTTCAGTAAAACGATTCTGAACAAAGGAAGTTAATAATATAAGAAAAAAAATGCAAAAATTCGGAGTGCCGGGCTGGAATCGAGCCTTGTGCTGTCGCGCACTAGGCCGGTTCCATTACCACTAGGCCGCAACACATAACTTGACTATGTAGGTGAATAAAATTAGTAGGTATGTAGTATAATAACCGAAAATATTGAATTTTCAAAATAAAATAAAATAGTTAGAAAACTATTGTTGCACGTGGATATTATTTCACACCATCATCGTATTCATCGTCGAAAAATA
>JAIPRM010000505.1:7417-48189 GCA_025469315.1 Stegophylla sp. TES_Ste_2020
TCTATACGAAAAAGTGTTCACAGAAAGAGAAAAAATAAAAAAAAAAAATAAACATCATTGTAAAATCATAAGCTTCTTCACTTCGTTCAGAATCTAAAATACAACATTCAAAAGTATTAGCCGTTTAAAAAATATGTACGCAATAATCTAAACCCTAATTCGTCATTACAATGTATACATTTTAATAAATCACGTTAATGGATTTTTTGTAAAAATACACATTGTCAAACATTTTATAAAATCTGTATTTGTGTTAACAATTTTTAAAAAGTAGTTACAAAAAAGTATCGCGAGTAGAAGGAAATCATCCGATTAAAAGCTGAAACTGTACGAGCAAGTTCCATCTTGCTATTATATTTTGTTAATTGGATTAATCGCGGATATCGGATATTATTAATGAAATGTCATTCTTGAAAATATGTCTAATTATTATCGGGCTCGTTATTCACGTATATTCTACGTAAGTATCAAACGAAAATTTGCTGATTAATAAAAATAAAAAAAACCTTCTATAGTTGTAATATTTTATTTGGACCTAATCGCTCTCAGCTCTAATCACTCCACATCTAAGTGACATTCTCATTAAAGTCCATTTTTTTGTTATTATTATCAACGAATTTTAAGACGATGACATGGCGCAAAACCACACGAGTGATATACATACTTAGATGCTACCTGTTGAATAAATGTAATTTTCTAGTAAAATTAGTCGAGTAAGAAATTCAGTAGCAGTATTTTACGTATTTTCAAAAAAATATTGTAAATATTAACTGTAATTTTCTTACGTCAGTTAAGATCTCGCGCGTCATTGTCAGAGTTAGTTATAAATTTAGGGCTAGGGACTTATAGCTTTAAAAAAACTTAAAATATGTATGCATTTACGCTCTAAAAATGTACCAAATATGCTAAAATAATCTCTTATAAAACATAAATTTTGCTGTAAAACTCAAAATATTTAAAAATTTTATTGTATTATATATTTTAATATGTATTATTAATTCACTGAGTGCGGTTTCTTTTTGCAAGTGTTGTTTGCGCCGAAACCTTTAAATTAAAATCCACAGTATTAACATTTTAATTTCTTAATTAAGTTGTACCAATATAAATTAATAATAATAAGTGATGGTGAAGACATATTTTGGTTCCAAGTACTGCTTATAATATTGTAATAAATTCAATAATAAAACAAAAACAAAAGAAAAAACCAAAAAATCGTCGATTTTGAAAAATTTAAAAATCGGATAATATATAGTGGCAGTGACACTTACTTAACGACTTAAAACTAAACCAAGCATTGCACTTCAATAACTTTTTTGGGATATTTCGTTTTCACTACGAAGATGTAAATAACAATAACAAAACGAATACGTGACTACTACTGTCTCGCACTAAGGAATTAGAAAATAATAGTAGTTTTGATTTAGAAATTGACTATCTTCTGTTTTTAACATAAATATTCGTCAACAGACTATATAGCTGTTGTTCATATACACAACAAACATGAGAAAATTCAACAAACTGTCCAAATTGATAAAAATATATCTTTGATGTACATGGGAAACTTCAACAAACTGTCCAAATTGATAATAAATAATAATATATCTTTAATATACCGCCCCTTTATAGCGAACAATACAAACCTCATGAACATTATATTTGGCATGTTTTTGCGGTTTTTGGAAGAACCCGTTCACATTGTTAATGCTCGGGTCGATCTTCTGCTAGCGTATAGTCCGATTTCCGCGATTAGATTTTTGTTTTTTTTTGTTTTTCACCAAATGTTATGATATTATATTATGCATTTTCAACGACTAACATGTCATAATGACGTGTGCCATTAAGTTTAAACCATTAATGGAACAATAAGCTCAATATATATATTAGCGTCATGACTCATGAACTATAATACTATTGAACATATTAAAAAAAAAAAAAAAATCGGACATACTTCGCACGATGGGTGTTCTTCGCACGACGGGTGGGATTATCTTGACGGGTGTATTGAATTTTAAAGAAACGATAAATCATTTCTTCAATAAAACGATTCTGAACAAGGGAAGTTAATAATATAAAAAATAAACGAGAAATAAATTTTTACAACAAATAAATGTTAACATGTAATATTAAAAATTGACTAATTAAATTATATGTCATTCTAACACATAATACAATATACGTTTCTCATTTTATTAGCACTTTTTAGTTCATTCGATTTAAAGAAAAAATAAAATTCCAGGCTGACCCTGAATCTTTTACTTCATACACCTAATATATTTTATTTAAAGATAATTGTTTTTCATGTTTTGATATGTTATAAATGTTTATAGGTATACTACCTTAGGCGTAAATAGCGGGGGTTGATAGAGGAGAAGGTTAAGACCTCACCCAAAAGATTCTCAGATTTTTTTTTGGAAATTACATTAGGTTTATGTCCTTAGAGAAGCTAAATCAAACAAATAAATATGTTAACTCCTCCGAATAGTTTATCTAGCTTAATCGCACCAATGGGTACTACTAATATGAATGTTTTTGATGTTTCTGTCACAGATCACAAAGAAATTCGAACTCAACAAAATGGAAAAGAATTAAATAGCGCTAGAGTGTTATCTAATATATTTTGTACGGAACCAAAAAATACTTCGGAATTCTTCGACAGTGACTTCACGTTATCCATGATGCAATGGGCACAAACCATAACGCATGACATATCTGGTACTTCGGGAAAAAATGGTAAAATTATACTAATTTAATATAATACAATATATTTAATATAATAGTAAAATGAAAAATAAATCGTTATTTGTGAATCGTGACTAGGGCATTAGCAGGGTGTAATGACGCAACCAAGAGGATCCCGGTCCAGATCCTTTCTACCCTAAGCCATATTTCAATTTTTTTTTTTTTTTTTATTTATATGATTTAGATTTATAATTTACATATTATATAATGAGCATTATTAAAAATAATGATTTTGCAATAATTTCGCAGTAAGACAACAAAATGTATGGTAATTGAAAACCCAAATTTATATAAAAAAACGTTTCAAATAAATTTAGTCTATTCTGTGGTAACGGTCTGAACTCTGAACATGATTGAAATTATTATTAATAAAACTGAAACTATGAATTCTTCAACAGCCGTCGTGCACGAAGAGGTTATGCATTTAAAAAATGATAACACGTGGTAGAAAAAGTACATAATATATAATATAAACGCCAGTTAGGCGATGAGTAATTTTTGTGGATAAGCGTCTAGTTTGTTAATGTGTTTTCATTGGTACCTAACATTTCTGTACTACAAATTACAATAATAATTATCAAATCTTTAATATTTTATTCTTTATCAATTATCATTTTAATTACAACTTTTCCGTTGTATTTAAAGTCACACTCCCATCGGCCAACACGGTTAGAAAAATTTTTTTTTCTATTTTAATGGAAGGCACGTGTCCCCGGTACTCCCTCTAGTTACGGCATTGCGTAGTTGAATCGGTGATTCTTTGTGGCCGTCTTGGCGTCACTTTAAGGAGGTCATCGTGATTCTGATGTACCACTAAATACTGATGAACCACTAATTAAATGAAAGTAATTTTCGGGCGTTGCACGTTATTGAAATTTATTCTGAAAGCAACTACACAATCTGGAGAATAAGTATAAAATTAAAAATACTCGTTAAATTTTATTTTACTCTGATATTTATGATTTTGATCGAGTAAAATCAGATGTAATTTTACGGAATCCCTATTTGGATGGCAATAATGTAGAACAAAAAAAGACAAAAGTACAACTAAAATAATATATCTATGTGATCCTGATTTATTTCCATAATTTTTCAAATTATTACAAATATTAATTACATTTCCTGTTACATCAGTTGAAGCTGAGATGTAATTTTCCACCCTGGATGGAAAGGGTAAAAAATGATTTACAAAACTCATCTGAAGAAACTATTAATAAAGTACATTAGCAAATTCGAAAAGTCTTCGATTTTATGTTACAAATTATTTTACCATTATTTGTATTTACCAAAATATTAATATACATTTTTTTTTCCTGCATCAATTCTAAAATATTACGAAATATTGATTTATATTTTCGTGAAAAGTATATTAAATGTATTATGTATATATAATGTATATATTATATATATATAGGTACCAGATCTTTCTTTAGTTTAAACGTCCGTGTTCAAATAAGTACGGATTCCTCAGCCTTGAAAAAGTGGTTGCGCTCCCGACAAGGTACTCAATGAGAAAAAAAAGCCAAACATACTCCGCACCACGGATATTCATCGCTACTCGGGTCAGATATTCTTGGTGGGTGTGTAGAATTTTAAAGAAACGATAAATCGTTTCTTCAATAGAACGATTCTGAGCAAAAGAAGTTAATACTACAAAGAACAATAATAGTCGTCATTCTCAATATACCCATTAGAAGTATCTGACTGAAAGAGCAAAGGATATCCGTGGTGCGAAGTATAGCTGGCTTTCTCGTCAATACTTTACTTTACATTTTTTATCTAATAAATAAAGAAAAGGAAAATAATAATAATAAAAGAGTGTTAGAAAAATATCCAAATTTTTTTTTCACATTTTCAAAATTTTGATGCGCTCAAATGTTTCTCATATTATTGTCATCTATGTTTAATTTTTCATTAAGTTTGGATAAAAAAATATGATTTCCGAGTATTTTTTGTCAAATTTTGGGTAGTTTTTCAAAAAAAAAAATTTGAGGAATTGGGAAATTCAAAAAATAATCTCTCTAAAGTACCAATTAGAGGTAAATCTGGTTTCAAATAATTGTTGGTCGAGAATTTTGGACAAGTAGATCTATAAGAAAAAGTGTTCACAAAAAAAAAAGTTAAAAAATAAATAAACATCATTGTTTGAGCTCTCCGCTCAGAATCTAAAACGTATATTAGAGGTATCGTAAATATGAAATATTTTTTTCCCTCTTTATTTTACCAAGTATAATCTAAAATTAAATAGTACTTGTCCGTAAAGTTATAAGAGATCGAACCGTTAAAAATGATACAGCATTAATTACCGTGTCGTAATCATATGGTTATAGGTTATACAACTATAATTTTTAAAGATTATAACTAAGAATATATTTTAATATTGTATTAGATTGTAGATACGAAAGAACACCAGGCTGGTGCGTAGTAATTTGTGACTGTGGGTGAAAGTATAATAGAAATCATATTTCGGTACTTACATGTTGCACCCACTGAATTTATTTTCTGCGAGCACTCAATCATGATTCAAATTTCAATAAATGCATTAACTTGCTCAATACTGTACTGACTTCCGTTAATAATTCATACATAGGGTGATTTACTAAGCATGCTCATCCTCTTTTTTACTGTAAAAATGGAAAAATTTGGAATTTTTTTTTTGAATGTTCAATTTACTATAAAAAGTATGTTTCCATAACTTTTTTTTCATGTCACCTTAAGGACGTCCCGTGGTGATACAAATTGTTTTTCCTATGGTAATTCCCTATTTTAATTACCTAAGGAATTTTATTGAGGTATTTTTTTCTGTTAATTTTAATGTATAAGAAAATCAGAATTTGAACGAATAGTTTTTGAATTATTCATATTTAAGTATTAAGGATAATATTCTTTTGGCACTCATACTTTAATTACCAACGTATTATTTAATTACTAAGAATCTATGATTTTACCACCTAACACCTAGTTACAGTTTCAATACTGTAAAATATAAACTACTCTTACGAATTTTAATTTCAATACATCAAAATTCACAGAAAAATTACCTGAATAAAATTCCGTTGGTAATTAAAATAGGGAAGTGCTATAGGAAAAAATGAAATACGGGGGGGAGGGGGGCTGCTATTTAAAAAATAAGTTTGTATCACCACAGGACATCTTAAGGTGATATGAAAAAAAAAAAAAAATTATAAAAACATAGTTTTTATAAAAAAAATTAAAAATTTCGAAAAAAATTCCAAATTTTTCCATTTTTACGGCCAAAAAAGGGAGTGAATACGTTTATTGAATCAACCTATATATACATACATTATACAAATAGGACCTCGTTGTTGTAATACGGATGGTACAAGATTGTCGCATATACCGGATAATCGTGAAGCTATCAATATACCAACAAATGACAGATTTTACTCACAGTTCAAGAAAACTTGCTTAAGTATGCTTCGTACTAAAAACACTGATAACATTCAATGTAAAATCAGTCCAATTTTACCGGTAATTTACAATCATTTATAATTATTGGATATAATTTTTGTTTAATCAAAACAAACTTCTAGTAAACTGTCTAACAGTATATCCAAATTTAAAAGAGTTGTAATTATATTTAAGCCCAAATGCCGAACAAATTGAATGTTTTACCTGGATCATTATTAATTATGGATGCATGATTAATTTTAGATCAATTTTGTTACTGCCTATCACGATGGATCTTTACTATATGGATCCACAAAAGAAGCGAATCAGTTTATACGTTTATTTGAAAAAGGCTTAATGAAAAGTCCAGATTTTAATAACAGTATGTTTCCACCAGACGTAACAGATCCTAAATCAATGTGTAGATTATCCAAAAACGAAGATCTTTGTATTCAAGCAGGTACACGTCATATTCATTTTTGTTTCTAATAAAGATAGTCTACTTAATTATAGAACATAGTACACTGCGCAGTAAAACACGTTTCCAAGAAACAGTAAATTTAGATGTGATTATTAATTATAGAATTGTAATAATAATTGTAATCATTACTCGTATGTAAACGCATGAGAGTTTATTTCAAAGTGATGTTTTCGTCTTTAAAACCACTGAGGTTTTGTTCCTTTCCTTCCCTATTCACCCATAATTACATCGAATCTTAATAAATTGTGACGAATATTCTGAGAAATATTGCTCTAAAAAAATATTGTATACTGTTTTATAGTTTAAACTAAAAAAACTTTGAACATTTTTCAATTGTCATTACTCATTATAATATAATATCTAATGTTACCGACGTCAGAGTAAACAATGTTCAATATCTATTTCACTAATTTCTCAAGCCTATACTGGAGATATTGAGATATGATATTCCACTCAATTGGCTCAATTCTTCTTTTAACAACCAAGAAAAGTAGTTATGTTAAACTCTAATAATTATCAAATAGGTCGAAACGGGAGACAATACTTAAATCGTCCGAGGGCAAAAAGCGTTTTGAACGTTTTGAAATTACATGATACGTCGATAAATACCAATATAAACAAATTTGTCAGAGTTAAAATCAGTAGCGTATCTGACTTACTTTTATGGGAGGGAGGGGGCGAACAGAAACCTACTCAAAAATGGCCTCAATTGAGGCCAAATATGGCTCAAATCATTTTTTTTAAATTATTAAATGTATTTATTTGAATACCTAAAAAAATAATCTTAATTTTGCCCCGGTTAAAGCGAAATAATCTAGTATCTATAATATTTTTTACAAATTTTTGTTATATTATATTACATCAAATTTTTGATAACTCTAAAATGTGAAAATCTCAATTAACAAACCCACATTGTGATTTATTAAATAAATATATAACATACAAACTACAAAACAAAACTTATATTTAAAACATTTTGTTAGTAAATACAAATATAAATATTCACTTTATTATTTTATCTTCACTTAGGTATAATATTTAGAAGCATAATAATTCCATAAAAATAGTAAATAGATAGATAAATATACGATATAAATGTTTTGATGATTCAATATTATTCTACTCAGTCTACCCTTTACTAGAATCACTCTATAGAAATAATAAACAATTCAAGAAAAAAAAAGTTTTTAATAAATATCTAACAAATACCTACACACATACATTTATTGATGAGGGGAGGCGATCGCCCCTCCCTCAAATACGCCAATGGTTAAAATTTATTACTTTTAAATGGACACTAGTAAGTTGTAGAAGAAATGTTTGAAATAAAGAGCGACAAGAGAAATTTTTACGTACCAAATTATACGAATACGACGTAAATTATTTAATTACGATTATGAGGGAACGTAAAATTTCATAATTTACGGTTTTTCCGACAACTAATGTCTACGTATTATTACATTTTGAGATGTGCATCATCAACTGACAGTTTCCTTAGACTAATTTTCATTTTTTACCAACCAAAATAATAATAATAATAATATAGCCCTTGTGACCGTAAATAATTATTTATTTATTTGTCGGCGACCAAGATCCAGATAGTGAATCAGTGTTTTATAAGTACACAAAAAACTACCAATCTACCAGTCCACGTGTGAGTCACAAATAGTATTATTAGCACATTAGTAAATATACAACGTATGTATTTGTCTCGTGACAATTCACAAAAAATTGGTAGGTACATACTAAATTATATTATTATTAGGCGTCTTACTCGTTTTTTATACTTAATAGCTAAAACACGAAAACGTCATTAGGGACACATTACTACAGGGGTCTTGCCGCAATAACTACGTATTATGACAATGATTTCATTTGCGATTAACGATATGTTTTTTATTTTTATTTATTTTATTTTTTTAAATTTTATCCAAGCGATAACAGAGCAAATGCGCATCATATGCTCGCGGTGATACAAATAGTTCTGTTGAGATTGCACAACACTATTGCTTAAAAGTTTGGTGAGCTAAATGATAAAAGCTGGGACGACGAAAAGATATTCCACGAAGCTCGTCGGTTCGTCATCGCCATGTTGCAGCACATTTCGTACAAATTTTTTTTACCGAATTTACTAGGTATGATTAGGTGTACATTATTATTATATTATCGTTCATCTCATTAGGTATTGAAAGTGCAAATGTTAATGATAATTATTATTGTCTCGGTCTAATATTGCGCCCTTCACGCGTCAACCACACACGTTCGACAGAATTAGGGATCGGGACTCATCCCGATTTCCAAAATCTTAAATATAAAGTTACATAAAATAGCACAATAATTTTTAAACACAGCATTTCGATATCCAATGCTCATTAGTCATTACGAAAGTACTAACTACAAAAAAAAAAAAAAAATTAACAAAAGTAAAACGCCCACAGGGGTTTTATCGGGGAGTGGCATAATTACAATTAAAACACCAAAAACGTAAAGTATTACAAAACATAGAATTTCATGTTAAAATATAAATCATTTTAGGACTGTGAATTTATTAACTGATTACAAAACGTAGCTATACTAACTCAAAATTTAAGTCATGTTACAACAAATTTAATTTTAAAATTCTAATTTCGCATTTTTTATCAATATTAATTTGTTATTCAACTTTTTTAGTTAACTTTTTCCTTTTTTAGATAATTTTATTTTATTATAAAATCTGTATAAATGTGTATTACAGTGTTTAATTTATCATGATTCAACAATAGATAGAGTAAAACTGCGGAATCAGAGTCAGATCAATTCAAATTCAATCAAAATGTTTATAATTACTTAAACAAATTGAAAAATATTTATCTACATAAAATGAATACGAATGTAAATATTAAAATACAAATTTTTCTTATCAATAAGACAATTGCTCGAATTTTAGAAATAGTAATTTTCAACGCAAAGTGCACTTTTTAAGGATTTTTACTGCACACCCTTATTTATGACTGAAGAACTGCATTACAAATGTGCTGTTTTTATTTTGACCGTTACTGTTACAAGTTTCTAAATCTATACAGTCAGAATATCAATGAAATATTGCCCTTTATAAAAACAATAGTTGGTGGAATATTCTCTAATCTGGACACGACTTTAGCAACGGTTTAATATAAAACCTCCAAAATATAAGTGGCATCAATATTATAGAATTTAAACGTATTTACGTCAATATATTAATGTGTAACAATTTCCATTTTATTTTTTCGTGGGGTTCACAGTACCCCATTGAATGGCCATGAGATGCTTCAGCACCGTGGCACCTCAAAAGTCAACGCCTATGGACTTATAGTACTTAAAACATGATAACAATCACCATAATAATTAATGAACACTAATAATCATCAAAATATGAATAAAAAATTGAAATTATGTGTTTTGATTTTTTTTTTAAATCTTGTACCATTCAAAATATTGGAAAATGTTTATCAATTAAAATACGTTTTTTTTTTTTTTTTTTTTTTTTTTATCTATACTTAAACGAATATTATATGAGCCATGAGTTCTAAAATGCAAAAACACAAATCGCATTGAGAAATAGGTACTCAAATTAGAATTATTTTTATTTTTTTTTTTGGAGGGAAAGATACATCGCTTTATTTTTACTAATTGTTGGAAATTTGTAAATATCTTCTACCTAAAGTTTGTCAAGATTATACCCTTAACAGAAACTCCTATAGAATATGCAAAAACATATACATACATTATAGATTCAAATTTCAAATTTTATATTATAGCCTCGAGCAATGGATTTATTTAGCTTTCTATTTTAAAACACTGTAAATAATACAAGTGAATAATTCAAATGCCATAAATCATGAACACTCGTTATAAATAATAATACTATGTACTCGTCAAAATAAATAATGCCACTATGCAATAACATTACGTACTCGTACTTACCTATTGATGAGCGGGTAGAGCCGAGAACTTCTGGTGATTTACTTATATTTAACATCAAAAGTCACAATATGAAATTATTAAGGGGCAACGCCAATACATCACGATCTCTTAGGTGGTGTTATCTCTGTCCTCGGTAATCTGTCGAAAAATTCAAAGATGAAAAATTCATAGAAAATCTCAAAGACATTAAACAAAATATTTTTGTATATTTTTACTTATTTAGCAAGTTTAATATTTTACATCACTTATGACTTTTTATTTGTTACCTATAATAAGGTTGAGTATCTAGTTAAATTGTGAACGGCGTAGCCAGAATTTCTCAGTTGTGAGGATGTGAACAGAAAAAAAAAATAAACAAACTCAAAATTAAGTTGGAAGAACAAAGCACTTAACAGAAAAACACATAAAATATGAAGAAACACGCATTTTCAAATATCAAATTTTAAATCATGGCTTCAAGCAGTAGATTTTTTTAGAATTCTATAACGTGTTACAGTTAATAATAAAATTTTACAAATGTCATAAATATCGAGCCCTGGTTAAAATATTAAATATATTAATTATAATGACGTATTACATTGTACACAAGTAATATGCAAATATGCAAATGCTATAAATAATAACATTTTAAATACTAGTACTAACTACTTGCCTACTAACTGTTGAGTCGATTATTTGGAATTCGAGAGCTGGTATAGTGGTTTACTAAATATTATGTTAACACCAAATAAGCAATCAGTTGCAAGTACACAGAGGGCAGAGGCCAGTGCCAAAGCATCACGATTTTTCGGGTGGTGATGTCCCGGTAAACTCCAAAGACATTTCATGGAAAAAACTCAAAGACAAAACATACGATATATTTTTTGCGATTTTAATATTATTTACGATATTATAATATTATAATTATTTGTCTTTACCTACAATAAGGATTTTTATCGAGTGCAATTGAAAATACAAAGTGACGTAGCTAGTGACATAAAATAAAAATGTGGGCTCCCAAAAAAAAAGTGGACATGGGCACCTATTCTTCGTTCCTCTGGTGGGGTTTGATGGATGCGTTAGATTTTAAAGACCTAAATATCATTTCTTCGATAAAACGATTCTGAGAGGAGCTACAGTTTATAAATGACAATATTACTTGAAAATTATTATTTCACCAAAATATTTTTCATATTTTAGCCTATCTATATTTAAATTTACATAAAGTTTTAAAGCCGTTTTTGTCGAATTTTTGATAGTTTTTCTCGAATTTTGGAAAAACTATTGATAATTCCGAAAAATAACCTTTCAAATATACTAGAGGCAGAAGGAAATCCTGATTCAAAAATGTTTTGATCGAAACTTTTAGACTTTTTTAACTTTTCTATACCTACTGAAAAAGTGTTCATAGAAATAACTGAAAAAGCAAAGATAAGTAAAGTGAAGTAGAATAAAGTAAGTTAAAGTAAATTAAAAATAAGTAAAATAAAGTATAGAGTAGGTATAGACAAATAAGCCAGACATACTTCGCACCACTGATATTCTTTGCTACTGGGATCAGATACTCTTGGTGGGTGTGTTGAATTTCAAATAATACCTACAATAATTCTGAGCGAAATATGATAATAAAAAGAATAATAATAGTCGTTATTTTCAACACACACACTAAGACTAAGAGTATTCTCCCACGCCCCCGTGGAGTAAAAAAAAAAGTACTTCGCACCTTGGTTGAATATGTTTGGCTCTTCGAGTGGAATACTATTGTAGGTGTATTGAATTTTAAAGAAACGATAAATCGTTTCTTCAATGAGAAGATTCTGAGCGGAGTTACAGTTTACTCAGTTTACTTAAAAATTTTAAATTTTGTTATGATAACAAGAAAAATGTATTTTTTACTCGACCAGTTTTATATTTCATTATAAACTGAGAAAAATAAAAAAAATATTACATTTTTCGACGAGAAGTGTTAGAAAAAAATGTCTAAACATTTTTTTCACATTTTCAACATTTTCTTGTACCAAAATATTTCAAATATTATTGTCTATTTATATTAAAAATTTTCATATAGTTTCGATTAAAATAAGATAGTTTCCGTTTTTTTCGTCAAATTTTGGGGAGTTTTTACCAAATTTCAAGAAAACTATTGAGAATTTTGAAAAATGACCTCTCTTTTAAACAAAAAAAAAAACAATCTTCAAGTGTATTGTTATTCAAAAAATTTCTGTTTGAAACTTTGGGCCAAGTATTTCTATACGAAAACGTGTAAACATAAAAAAAAACGAAATAAAAAATAAACATCATTGTAAAAACACTAGCTTTTTTGCTCCACTCAAAATCTAAAAGAGCCGGACATACTTCGCTCCTCGGGTGGAATCTCTAGGTCGGTGTATTATATTTTAAAGAAAAGATAAATCATTTCTTCAATAAAACGATTCTGAGCGAAGCTTAAACTAAATATACAATAATAATAATAATTGTCGATTAGGTTATATTAAACAAATGTTATTTAATAATATTGGGTACTCCATAATTGTGTGTGTGGTGCACATGGGTGTGTGATAATACTTGTCTTTATAGAAATGAAAAAAGTATTTAAATCTATTTTTATAATTTCATAAATCATCATTGTAATTAGTGTGAATGGCATTTTGATGTTTTTATGGAAATATTAGATTTTGAGCTATTTATAGATTTGACTTTATTTTTCAATAATATGGTCGAATTAAATTCAATATTTTTTCAAATGTCCAATAATTGTCCAATACTATTAATTAATAACAAAGTAATCCATGTCAAGTTTTATTTATTGTAAATTATTTATAGCAATAAATTGCAAACTAATAGTAATTTTTCCCTCCTTTTTTTTTCAATCAAAACCTTGTAAAATTGTTATTATTATTACATTGTAAATATTCATAATGTAATTTTCCATCTATGCATCAATTTCATAAGAATCGGTTGAACCAATTATTTTTTATAAGCATTTAAGTGTGTAATTTTATGTAAAATTAATAAATTCTGTCAAAATGTTAACTTGAAACAGTTATGTAAAAAAAGTTTACTT
This sequence comes from Stegophylla sp. TES_Ste_2020, assembly GCA_025469315.1. Classification (NCBI taxonomy): domain Eukaryota; kingdom Metazoa; phylum Arthropoda; class Insecta; order Hemiptera; family Aphididae; genus Stegophylla; species Stegophylla sp. TES_Ste_2020. The sequence goes on from JAIPRM010000505.1 coordinate 21,034, forward strand.
ACGATTTTATAGATTTTTTTAGTACCGTTCGTCATGCATTTGAGTATGTTTGTATTAAATTTTCAGCTCTTAATTTCCTTATATTAAAATTTTATGGAATAAAACTTCCAAAATTTTTTTTCTAATTTCCGTACTTACCACAAAATTGGTAAAACGTTTTTGAAAATTGTATAAGGTATAAGTGTGATTATTTTTAGTAGTTGGTGAAAGTTTCAATTTTCTATCTCTATTATTTTGAAAGTAATTACTAAATAACTAAAATTGATTTCATGATAATATTTATTTCGGTATTTCCAGTTTATTTGTCAGTACTTTTTCCGATTTTTTCCTGTCAATACCATATAAAACATTGAATTATTCGTCCGTAAAAAATTTCCTTTACTAAAAAATTTGTCTTGTGATTCTTTATCTATGTACCAAGTTTTATAAAGATTGGTCGAACCAATTATTTTTTATATACATAGAACTAGTTTTTGATTTATTAAAGAAGACAATTTTCAAAAATATTATATTTTAGTTTCAAAATATTGAAATCTTAACTCTTATGATTTCTATAAATAATTAAAATATTTGCAAAAGACCAAAAAAAAGTGATTAAATATAAGAAAAACAAGAAAAGAAGCAGCTGACTAAAGTGGGGATATAATATATACACACAACAATTATAAAAAATGTATTGCATACTTTACAAAATATTAAATTATTTTATTAACTAAATTATTTTTTTTGTTGAAATTAGAAATGGATATAATATTTCAACTTATGAATTTATTTATTTCAATATTTAGGTGAGAAGTACTTGCAAAGCATGAAATGTTGCAAAGTCAAGGACGAAGGTTACAATAACATATATGATCCATCGATGAATCCTCAGATGTTAACAGAATTTTCTGGTTGTGCTTTGAGATCTCTATACAGTACAATAGTAGATAAGATTGTGTAGGTATTCAATATAAATTATAAATTAGATTCAACATACATTATAAAAACACTAGCTTTTTCACTTTGTTCAGAATCTATTACAAATAAACACTTTAAAGCTCGTCGATAACAATTAAAAATTGTAAATATTAACTTATTATGCCATAAAATTAAAGAAAAGTATATAAATTTTAGACCTAAAGGTTTTTAACAACAATTAAGTATTTCAATCTTAGTTGTACCAAAGGTTTTAATTATTTTTTATATTTCATGTAGAAAATTACTATTTCAAAAAAATTTATAATGATCATTATTAAACTATTTCAATATTGTTTTGCTTTTATTTTCACAAATCAATATCCTACAGGAAATTAATATTAACCACGATTATAGATACTATGGTTACCCAATGATCATAGAAAACGTGGCCTGAAATGTTTTCATCAATTGGATAAAAATTGATGTACTGTGAGCGCTCCCAATAGAACCATTGTAAATCACAACAGTAAAATATAATATGAATATAGTACGAAAAGAATCCACTGTACACTGAAATCTCTAGTAATATGTCAAATTTAGTGAGAACATTTCTGGCCGCATATCTCTGCAACACAATATAGGCCTATCTACAGCCGTATTAACATAAAAACAATTTTTGTAAAATAAAGAATGTATCAAGACAATGAAAAGCGCACACCTACCTCACAATGAACGTTTAGCGATTTTTACATGGCCATAGATTCATTACAGAAAAAGATAATTTCGAACAATTGATTGTAGGCATGACAACTGACCCTGAAGGCAATCTCGACCGTCATTTTCCGACATCAGTAAGTTTTATTCATTAATTAAAAATTTAAAAATACATTTACATTACAAACCAGTTTCCAACAGATCACTGATAAACTTTTCCAAGTCAATGGTGTGGGTTCCGATATGGAGTCATTGGATATAGAAAAAGATAGAGATTTGGGACTCAATACATATCCAAAATATTTAGAAATGATAGGAATGCCGTATCCAAATTCTTGGGAGGACTATAACACATCTTAGAACCAGAAGTAAATTAATCCCATAAAAAGTACATAGTTTTTGTTTCTATAATTAATATTATTTTTAGATGATAGAGCGTTTAAAATCAAGATATGAAAGCCATGAAGAAGTAGAGCTATTTATTGGAGGAATTTTAGAATGTGATGCTGAAGGTTCATCCTTAGGACCTACATTTCAAGCAATTATAGCTGAACAGTTTTGTCGATTGCAGAAGGGAGACAGATTCTGGTATGAATTAGAAGACCAAGTACACCCATTTACACCTGGTGAGTTTAAACAAATTGTGGTGTATTTAGAATTTCTTTCAAGGAATAGATATAAAAAAAATTGTAGAACAACTGTAAATGTTTATACCTTTATCATATGACATCAGCATATTAATATGCAGTCATAAATAACTCGTTTTGAAAAAAAGAAATTATTATTATCAACTATTTCTATAAATCAAATTCGACTCCTTTAAATTCTGTGGTAATGGTTCTACAACATCTTTAATATAAATTCTTTTTTTTTTTTTTGATAAATTGAAATCATTAAAAATGTATTTAATCAATCCCAGTTATAATATTAAAATAAAATTATTAATTACGAATTTTGCATCAACAATAATAAAATCAAGTTAATAAATTAATTCAATTTAACATCTGAAAACTATACATATACACACGGAGAAAGAAAAGCTCTTGCGAACAGATCCATCCCAATTTTCTGCTCCGCTTAATACCCAACTAATAAGCATTATTCTAAAATACATATTTAATTATTTATTTTCAATGATAAATATTTCATTGCAAAACAATTGGAACAGATAAGAAAAGTAACATTATCTTTAATATACTGTTATTCAAGTCCAAAATTAAAATTTATGCAACCTGATGCATTCAGAAGAGTTTCTGATAGGTAATCATACCATATACATTAATACATGATAAATTGTAATAATTATGTTTCCATTGTTTCATGTTTAGTAATAAAATTATGCCGTGTAAAGATATAATTGGTGACTTTAATTTGGATGCATGGAAAGCATAAGAAAAAAAGAATCTACCAGCAAATTAGAAGTATAAATTTACAATTTTATTTAAATGAAATATAGTTTACAAAAGTTTTGATTTAATTTTTAATTTACGCCCTTTTGCTTTATTTGTTTTATTTTTAATCAATGTTTTTGAATGACTCCTGGTAATTTTTTCATTTTTATCCTTATTCAACTCCATATCAACATCTGGTTCTGAACTGGTTTCAGAGTTATTGGTGTCATTATCTTTGATTTCATTTAATGATGTTGTATCGTCCGAGGTATTAATGTTTGTAGAAGCTTCTGGATTGTATGTCTAGAAAAAGTATTACATTTTACTTACACATCTTCAATTTTTAAATATGAATTATTATCAAATTATCACACTCACTTGTATATCATATTCAATTCCTTTGCTTTTCAATTTTTTTTGTTTGGACTGAAGACGTCTGTTTAATGATATTTTGATTTTCTTTTCTATTTCTGGGTCTACTGGTTTTTCCATAGCTTTTCGTTGTATTGATCTATTTTTTATTGTCAAAGGAATCTTATTTTTGTTACAATGCCAAAATGTATTACTTTTTACTTCGCTTGGGGGAAGATATTTAGCTGAAAATGAATATACATCATAAGTATAAAATAGAAATTGATTAATAGATAATGATTCTTCTTACCAACAAGAATTTTCTTATGCATCAAATAATTATTCATTGTTTCTGCTACTACTTTGGCAACTTCTGGGTACAAAAACTCAATAAATGCAAATCCTCGTGCTCTTCCAGTTTTCTGTAAATTGATAATTAGTTATACACAAATGTTTAATGTGTGCTAATTTAAGAAAATAGGTACTTAAATAAAAATTTGGTATTCATGCTATATGCTACCTACTGCAACTTTGTTGATGTAGTATGGCTATCTACCAAATATTTATTTTATTTTATTACGAAAAAGAATCAGTTATGGACATAATTATAGATATGACTTGAGTAATGAGTTATAAAGATAAAGAATAATATTATATTTATATAAACTGGTAAATATTTATCAAGACAATAAAAATTAATTTGTAGATTAATTTGGTCTGTGTTGAGTTCTTTTATCTCGTTGTATCATGTATCCTGCATGTGAGTTTTACTTTGTTTAGTACAAAACATTATTTTATTTTTACAAATAATGAATGAATCTACGTTATTTGTATGTGCATATATAACACATGATGAAGAAATATGTGTTAATTATCTTAAAGAGAAAAACTTGCTTCCACAACTTGATGGTTGTCCCAAATTAAAAGATGGTGTTGTACATGGAGGTAAGAATATCAAAAGATAATCGCAAAATAAATTCAAATGGTGATAAATTAAAAACTTGTTATTTACAATTTCGAATAAAAGGTTATCAAACTTATCACTTTTTAAGGGTGAAAAATTATTTATTTGCATATTATGATACACATGGTAAAGTAATAGTGGTTTAGAATTATACGAAATAGTAGAATTAGTTTGGTAATGGGTGTACCAAATACTATAATAAAGGGGGGCATTATAAAAGTAGATAATGTTTTTTTCTATGTGAATTTTCCTTCTGCAGTAGTAACTTTATCACAATGTACAAAATATTAAATATGTAATTAAATTGCTTTGTCAAGAAATTATGTATGAATAGTCATACTTAATAAAAAATACACATTTTATATGATTTATTTACTTTTTATCTGAATAAAATTACCATATTAATGCTCATTCGTTTTATTTGGCCTTGTTGTGTTGTCATATAGATCCAAATAAAAATGAAATTTTAAAAAATCAATACAAGCACATATAGTTTAAAATCTTTGACTTTGAGTCGTAAAAAAAGCCAAAAGTAAGTACTCTGGGTAATTACCAAATACATTGTGTAATGGAATACGGTATTAAGGAAGTCTGAAATAATTCGCAATATGCAGGTTATTCTTCGCATCTCAAGTGAAATTTGTTAGATGTGTTAAATTTTAAAGAAACTAAAATTTCTACATAAAATAAGATTTAATGGAGTTTGTACAGGACGAGTTTACTTGAAAATTATAAAGTTTACTGTCATTACAAAAAAAAATGTATGTATCACTCTCCCAGTTATATATCCCACATTAACTGAGAATGAAAAAAAAAAATTACAAACATTTTTTTTCACATATTATACATTTTCTTTCACCAAAATATTTCTAATTGTTTTAGATTCTGGATGGAGTGAAGAAGCTTATGATTTTACAATGACGTTTATTTTATTTTATTTTTTTTTCTCTTTCTGTAAACACTTTTTCGTATAAAAATACTTGTCCAAAAGTTTCGATCAGTATCTCTACAGAACCTAAAAAATCACACCCAAATGGTACTTTAGAAAGATTATTTTTCCAATTTCTCAATACTTTTAACAAAAACATGGAAAATCTATCGAAAAATTGACAAAAAACGGCAAAATATACAATTACCAGAATTTCTGTAAAATTGAAAATTACTTTTTGACATAACTTCTAAAACAATGCAGCTAGGGACTTGAAACTTTTACCAACTACTCAAAAGGGTCATGAGAACATTTCATAACTATTTTTATAAAGATATGATCAATTTTGAATTAAGTATAGCATTTTGAAAATTTCTCATTTCTTGTTAGTTTTTATGTAATGAAATTTTTGATTTTTGATATTAAGACTTGAAATTTTAATATAATCTCACTGTTATATATGTCTAATTGACATGAAAAAATCTCAAAAATCGTTAGTTAACTTATTTTTTTAAAACCGTTTGAAGTTAGAATTTCGACTAAATTCATTAGTTTTACCTAAACTTACGCACTTTAACGTACATATAAGAAATTTGGCCAAACCAAATGTACTGATGTAGTTTTTCACAGTAAATCAAGAGATGAACCTACATATTGATTTGAATACTGAGCTCGAAGCACTAGGAGTGTGACACGAGCTTTCGAAGCTAGCATGGAGAATTTTGAGAAGTGAACAAAAGAAAGTGGTAGAGCGAAGCAATGCTCAATGTCTTACACTAATTACACACATTCCCTAATACCGTGTAGTGTAACGAACACTTATGATCAAGAATATATTCAAGCGTAGATATCATTTTCTTGAAGATAGCATACGACATCATTAAATTGTGTGTAGATGGTATACAACACCGCTATCAAAAACTACTAAAAAATAACCCCTCAAAAGTATCATCTAAAACAGAATGCTGATTCAAATTTTGATTGAAACTTTTAGACAAGTATTTCTATATGAAAAAGTGACTACAAAAAAGTCATAAAAATAAATAAATTAACAAGATTATAAAAACACTAGCTTTTTCGCTCCATTCAGAATCTAAAATACCTATATATGTATTATAAAAAAAAAATGTCTCTCTAACTTTGGTTTTAAAATTATACCGTGGCACTGTAACATAATTTGTACTAATTTTAATTGTGGCACTTCTGGTCAGTCATGGTTAACCACTATGCCACAATAACAGCGTTGAAAATGGTTGAAATAGTAGTTATTTAATATAATAACCGAAAATACTGAATTTTCAAAATAGAATATTTAGAAAACTATTGATGCACCTGAATTTTAATTCACACCAAAATATTCAGCATCAAAAAATATATAAGATGAGAATTAAACATAATCAACCTTCTTGAGTGTACATAAATTAGAAGTATTTCATAATATTTATCAGTGCTTTCTTCGATTTTTTTTTTCAATTAAACCCATATAAAATGTTTATTATATATTTAAATTCTTTATCAGTAAGAAATTTTACAGCACCAAAATATTTGCAATGATATTCTCTATCTAGGTACCAAGTTTCAAAACGATTGGTTGAACCAATTTTCTTTTATGTACGTTAGAGTGTGTAATTTTAAATAAAATTAACAAAATTCGTCAAAATTCTAACTTTAAATGGTTGTAGAGAAAAAAGTTGATTTACAATTTTTAAGATTTTTCAGGTCAATTAGACATATATGTGAGCAAGATCATATTACATTTTCAAGTCTTAATATCAAGAATTAAAAATTGTATTACATAAAAACTAACAAAAAATTTGAAATTTCCAATATTTCAATTTTACGAAAATTCTGATAATTGCATATTATGCTGTTTTAAGTCAATTTTTTACATTTTTGGTAAAAGTATTGAGAAATTTGAAAAATGACCTCTCTAACGTATCATTTAGGTGTAATTATGGATCTATAGAGTTACTGAACAAAACTTTTGAACAAGTATTTCTATAATAAGTGTTTCCAGAAAGAGAGAAAAAAATAAACATCATCTTCGCTTTGCTCAGAATCTAAAATAATTTAATGCAAATAAATTCAATCAAACATTAAATCCAACTCTAGAAATTTAGATATTATCCATTATCTACATATAGGTAGATAGATACAGGTAGATACCAAGGAAAAATAAAATTGGTTTTAACATTAAACAAATTTTAATGAAGAGACAGGATATACTTAGATTACCCAAGTCAGTGTGATGCAATTTTAGTTTCGAATTATTTAAGATACTATAATCAGAGGTGTATTATATTTTACATCAATTTTAATATGATAAAAACATAACTTAAATCTATTTTATTAATCCAAACAATCTCTATAATTGGTAAATAACATTGTCAAGTACAAATAAATTACTAACCTTGCTTTTGGGAATATTGATGTTTGTAACATCACCAAACTGTGTAAAATATTGTTTCATCTCATTCTCATAGAAACCATGGGGAACATGTCCAAGGTACACGACACCCCTATCACTGCTGGATGATTTCGGAGTTTCGACTTTGGCGTGTTCGCCTTTGTTGAGCTATATTAATAAACAAAATACTATCTAAACAAAAAATATTACTTTCACCATTTCGTTTCTGCCGATTAAAAGTAATCGACCAAAATAACAAGATACGTATGTTACTAAGTTAAAAAAAAAATTCTACTTACTTTAATAAAACCACTTTTGAACATAATTAATAATTCTGTGTAATAATAATGTTATGAAATATTTATACCTAGGCCATATAAAACGAAAAAATTCGCGGATGAAGTACGTCAAACTACAATGTTTTTTTAAAATTTTTAAAAGAAAATAAAGTGACTACATGGACTCACGTAGTCACGTGTGAATATTATCTCTATTGACTTGCACAAACTTAGTAACAAGAACAAAATTATAGGTTATAGAAAGAATTTTCGTAAATCAAACTCATTTTAAGTACCACTGTGTTTAAATTGTGAAAATAAAATATATTGTACACTAGCCTGCTTGCAGCCGCAGCTGCGGCCTGCTATCTTTACACTGTTTCTTATTGATAAAGCGATGTTGTGGGATTTTGAATTACTAGATTTTTCACTACACAATACACATAATACAATGAGAATCGGAATTATACTTATTTTATTATTGATCCGACCCGTTTGAAAATATCGATAAATATCGTTGGGCCTGTGGGGGTATAAGTGAACCATGATAATATTAATCGTGAAAAAAACGAAAATCTTAACCATACTTAAAAGAGGAATACGGTCGATGACCAATTCGGGATCGAGCTGTCCTAAATCCTGAATCCCGTATTTTTCCGTCAATCTATTTATAGTCTGTCCCGCCAGCTCTTGGAATTCGCAACAACGTCGACGACGTGCTTTTACAGCTAGAGCTACTCCAACTCCACCACGATGGCGGTAAATTATATATTTTTTCAAACCGTAATTTAATCATGTGTGACTATTGCCTAGTTAATAATGCATTTTTACTATAGTATTGTTTTCGAGACGATTAATTTGTTTGATTATAAAATCGGACAAAGAAATCGTTCCAGGTGCTATGTTGATAGCTTGAGTTTTCTGTATTTTCTTTGAGTAACATATTTTTTGTTTAGTTTTCTACTCAAACACAGCATAATTAAATTCAAACAATCGCATTACTAATGTTACATTGTTATAAGCATAAGGCATGCATAAGTTTAATAAATCTTTTACATAATTTCGTTTTTTGAACCAAGTTTTAGTTTTGTCGTGACCAAATTTTTATACTTTCAACACAAGTCTCAATTATATAGTCTTATTACTAATTTTACTCTCGCGATATGAAGCAATAAAATATAATTTACAAATTTACCTATATTACACATTGTAATATTGTAAAAGTGTTGGATTACTTTATGTTTTCCATTTTATTTAAAAGAAAATATTTACTAAAAGTATAGACACACCATACCTATAAAAAAAAAATCATTTATAACTTTCGTAGTTCATGAATAACTTATTTTTGTATTACTTACATGTTTGTCACCCTTAACATTGATGAAATTTAATTACTACCTACCTATTATTAATATGTATATTTTAATTCATGTTTTTAATAACTTTAATTCATATTTGTTTTAGACACTACTGGGTATTCAGTTAATTATTACAATGATTGCTATTAATTTAATTCACCGTCTCAGTCCTGTCTATTCATTTGCTCGATGGACACTATGCTCTACTGGGTAAGTATTTATATACCTAAGTACCATCATTTTATTTTTAATGTATTTTGAGTAGTGCCATGTACTTCCTTTGTTATTTCTCTAAAATACTTATAATTATTTAACATTCCCTTGATTTTTTTGAAATAGTCAAATTTAAATGTTAAAAAAAATTAAGAAAATGCCTCAAGATTTTACTAAACTATAATAATTACCTAATGAAATTACTATTTATTTTTTATTATTTGACTCTAATTATTACTTAAAAGATATTTATTTTTCAATAGTCAATTTCACAATTTATATAATACTATCTTTTAAGCACTTTTTGAGCAATTTTATTTAGAAATATATAATTATAACCTCATCGTAATTGGAATATATTTTCGTAAATAAAAATGATTATTATATTATCACCATTAAACACTAAAGATAATATCTGGCTGCCTAGATATAATAATATCAATATTATAACAATATAATATGTCATAAAAATGTATATTTTTTATTTTTTATTATTATTTAGACTTGTCCGATATTTACATCCTACAGATAGAGAACTTAGACAGTTATTAGGTTTAAAGAAAAAAGATTCAAAACAAAGTAAACGACCTAATGGACAAAATGACAATATTGATGTATTTCAAATACCTAAAAATTTAGATATAGAAGTAAGTACATACCTATGTGCAGAATAATATTAATTAAATACATATCTATTTTTATTTAAATATTAGTTATTACCTTATATTTTAGTTAGAAACCCAACCTATTCAAGAACATGAAATATATCAGCTCAGATACTTTATGGAATACCAGTGGCTAGTCAATTTCTCTTTATACGCTGTTTTAGTTTATCTGAGTACTGAAATATATTCGTACTACTCGCCAATTGAAAACGAAATTAATTTGAGTATGCTGTGGTGTTCAATTGTTATAGTGTTTGCATTGTATCCTTTCATTCAGTATTAGTATGAATTTATATGAAAATTTTATAAATAATAATTAATTTATGTTTTCCTTAATGTTTAAACATTTAGCAAAATTTTGATGTCTCTAACATTGGAATACTTTCGTGGTGGTTTCGAATCATCTGGTGAACGTTCTACAGTAATAGTAGCTTCTTTTGTTTATTTACTTATTGCCATGATAATTTTAGTCATAGATGAGTCTAAACTGGATGTTCGATTGGATACCGCTTATAGAAGCTTTAATGAAAGCTCAACAGAGTTTTTACATAATCACGGGTTATCTTCACAGTAATTACAAACATATTGGCTGATTTTAAATATTTTAATCTTATAAACATAATTTTTATTTTGTTTTAGAGGCCCTGCATCTAAATTAATTGTAAAATTTTGCCTAGCTTTGTGGTGTGCAATTACAGGAGCTATGTTTGTGTTTCCTGGATTACGTACTGCAAAAATGCATTGGGATTGCCTCAGGTAAATACATTTTAAACAATTCATAAAAATGCGTTTAATTATATTACATTAGTATTAGATTTTATCTTTTTTGTTTTTAGGTACTACGAATGCAATAAGTTGCCTGGAAATTTTTTTTCTTTTAGTGTACAATTCACAAAAGGTTTCATGAACTTTAGTTTGGTAACCCATTTTTTGGTTGTTCTACTTTGGATAAAGCCAATAGCAGTGGATCTGTTAACTGCAAAAAATCTTTCTGGCCTAAACAAACCAATGTGAATAATAATATTAATTAGTTTATTAAAGTCAATAATAGTTTAAACTTTAATGCATTACATTAATAACATAATATAATACTGTTAAGGATGACGCTGGAACAATTTGAAAGTTTAAGATGTTGGGTGGTAGTAATAGTCGTAGCACAAAGATTGTGCATGATGCCTATGTTCATGCAAGCTTACCTAAACATGGCCCAGGAACGTTTAGAACAACAAAAAAGAGAAGCTGGTAGAATTACCAATAAAGATTTGCAAAAACAAGTACTATTTGTTTACATTAAAATGTATTATTTTTAAGCAAAATTTAACCATTTCTAAACTTTTGATTCAAGGTATCTGTGATATTTTACTACACCTGTGTTGTTGTGCTTCAATATATTATACCACTCGTTATGATGTTGTTCTTCATATTTTTTTATAAAACTTTAGGTGATTTATATAAAATATATACATAACATATGATTATATAGTTTGATTGTATATTTATTATTTTAATATTAACAGGTAATTTTAGTTGGACTCAAATCATCGATAATTCTTCTTCGACAGTAGTCAATGATATTCGAAATTCGACCGCCAAACCGAATATTACATATTTTTCTATTCAATCATTAAAACAAGTAAATATTTTTAACAGTCATTTATATTAATATTTCAAGTAAAAATGTATTTTATTAGGTATTAACTGCCGATGTCTATCGTGGAATATTTGGATTTGCCACTTGGTGGATATGTTTTGCATGGTTTTTATCCCTGTCGGTTGGTGTTTTCTATCAGTCTTACTTGACGAATAATTATTAACTATTCAATTGAAATGTTATCTATTTTGAATATCGTGAACACAATTCCTAATGATTAATTCGCCTAAGAAAATAATTGTAAAATGTGATCATTTTACGACAGTATGAATATTTAGATTGTGTGTGTGCATTAATAGATAAACATATTGGGATGATTGTATGTGTTACAATCCACCTTTTGATAAAATTACATAATGCGATTCCTAACAACTTGTAACTTACTAGTCTTACAATTTTGGTTTTTATAAATGGTATTGACCAAAATCGCTACTAATTTATTATTTATTAAATATAAAGTTTGGATTTGAAAGCAAATGTTCACTTTTGTTTTATAAAAATAATTAGAAGGTAATTCTTATATGCAAATGTATTTAATTTTCATTAATATTAATAAACTTGATTTTGCTTTTGTCTCTAAAATAATTAAATATAGTAGCAACATATTACTGAACAGCTGCTACCAATAATTTGAGTTCAGGACTTATTTTACTTATATTGCAAGCAATATGTAACAAATATTTTGGATTCTGAGTGGAGTAAGAAGCTAGTGTCTTTACAATGATTCTCATTTATTTATTTTTTTGATGTGTACACATTTTCGTATTGAAATATTTATCCTAAAGTTTCAAACAGCGTTTGTTTGAATCAAAATTCTTTTCTAGATAGGTAGTACTTCTGAGAGATCAATTTTTGAAAATCTTAATATTTTCTCAAAATATGGGAAAAACTACCCAAAATTTGACAAAAATTTTTAGATCCAATTTTTACGATAATTTAAACATAGATAGATAATAATGCAAAAAACATTTTGTGCAAGAAAACTTTGAAAATGTGAAAAAAAAAATTAGACATTTTTCTAGCACTTTTTTTCATTAATGTTTTTTTCTTTTCATTATTTATTAGGTAAAAAAAAGTAAAGTAAAACAAAGATTAGTAAAATTTAGACAAAAAGTCGAACCTACTTCACACAACGGATATTCTTAGCTCTATGGGTCAGATGTTCTTGATGAGTGTGTTAAAAATGACGATTATTATTGTTTTTTATATTATTAACTTCCTTGATTCAGAATTGTATTATTGCAAGGTATTGTTTCTTTAAAATTCTACACACCCACCAAAATTATCCAACCAAAGGAGCAAAAAATACTTGTGGTACATAGTATGTACAGCTTTTTTTTAAATATTTATTAATTCATCTAAAATAATGAATTATGTATTGAATTTGAAATACTGATATACTGATGTTTTCGAACTATCATAATGTACATCTACATCTTAAAAAAAAATTGTGTTTTATGATTTATCAAAATTCTATAGCTCCATCAAATAAATTTATTTTAATAATAAAAAATTTTATATCTCTTTTATATTTTCACATAAACTTCCAATCATATTTAATGCAGTTATAAAATCAATTCAATTATTTTGTATCTATTACTAAATAATATATATGATTTTTACAATATATTTATCAAAAACATAACTTGAGATTTATAATATGAAAAGTAATCCTTGAGTTTCAAAAACTGTTTTTGACGTTGCATTTAGAATTTTATGTATCTTTGACTATATACGACATTACCTGTTTATAAAATGATTTTCTAAACTAAAAATAAATATTTATTTTAAATATACTTCCTTTATAATTCAAGGAGCAGTGTTGTTTTAGATTCTTTTTCTTCTTTTTTTATTTGTACACATTTTTTTACAGAAATACTTGTCCAAAAGTTTCAACCAACAAATTTTTGAAACCACATTTTCTCTAGATGGTACTTTAAACAAGCCATTTTTAAAAAAAACTCTAAATTTGACAAAATAGACTCAGAATCTTTTTTTAATACAATTTTTATGAAAATTTAAACATAGATAGGCAATAATATGAGAAATATTTTGACATAAGAGAATTCTGAAAATGTGAAAAAAAAAATTTAGTAATTTTTTTCGAACACATTTTTTGGTGCTAGTGTAGCGTGCACTCTACCGCTTACATGTGATCTACCTAAATTTTGTCTGCGATAGTCGATAATAATTTAGTTTAATAATAGGCATGAGCACAAATTAGTAACCAGTTAATCATCAAGAAAAATATGTTGACCCTATAACAGGTGCATACACACAGGGTGTTGAACGATCATGGTTGGATCCAAAAATATCCATATTAAAGAAAAAGAGAGGCGTACCTATCCATATACATCAGTATTGTTGGAAGATGTGGCGGAAAAATGAACAAGATTTGTTCATTTCTTTTTTAGAAGGTATGCGGGCTACATACCATTGTAAATAGCTTAACTTTAGCTAAAACGAAACTTTTATGTGGATGTGATTGAATAAATAAATATTAATATTTACAAAAGAAAAATAATAAATATTTTTGAAAGGTATGTGAGCCCACCTCCTCGTGGTGTCTTTTGGGTAATGCTAAACGGCTCACAAATCACGTGAGCTGCTTAGCAACAGCCGCTTAACCAACAAGCTGGTAGAGCGCACGCTACACCAGAAACGAGCCGGTAGGCGCACGATACACTAGCATCCATTTTTTTGTATAAGCAAAAGTAAAAAATAAAACAAAGATAAGTAAAGTGTGGACGAATTGTCCATGTTTGACCTAGGAAATATAAACAACCAAGAATGTCCAGAGCCAACCCTAGAAGAAATAGACTTACAAATAAAGAATCTGAAAAACAATAAGTCTCCAGGCTGAATTACTTAAAAAAGGAGGGGAGGACGTAACATAATGGATGTGGCAAGTGATTAGAAAAATATGGGTAACGGAAGAATTTCCAGAAGATTGGAAAACGTCTCTAATCTGCCCAATACACAAAAAAGGAAATAAACAAGACCGTAATAATTATAGGGGAATTGCCCTATTGAATGTGGCGTACAAAGTGTTCTCAAATTGTATTTTAACAAGTATAAAAGAAAAAGCAGAACAGACAATTGGTGAATATCAAGGTGGTTTTAGACCAGGGAAGTCAACGACGGACCAGATATTTATTATTAGACAATTATATCAAAAAACGTGGGAATTTGATAGGGAGATACATACGCTATTCGTTGACTTCAAAAAAGCATACGACAGTATTCATAGGGAAAGTCTCATAAATATTCTGAAAGAGTTCGATTTTCCCCGGAAGCTGGTCAATCTAGTTTCAATCAGCATCATGGAAACCGTAGTCAAAGTAAAAGTCGGAAATATGAAGTCTGATCCAGTTACAGTAAAATCCGGCCTTAGACAGGGTGATTCCATCTCACCTATTCTTTTCAACCTGGTATTGGAAAAAGTAATAAGAGAGATGAAAATTGAACCCCACGAAGGAATAAAACTCCGGGACTCGAATATTCCATTATTGGCATATGCCGATGATGTAGTACTGATGGACGAATCTCAAGATGGAGTTAAATGGCTCTGTGACAGATTTAATGACGCAGCACAGAAAGTAGGACTACAAATTTTGCTTTCGAATCTTAAACTATTTATTCCATTAAACATTATTTATTGTATACCTATTCTATGATTTTTTATAAATTGGATAGTATTTTAGATTCTGAACGAAGTGAAGAAGCTAGTGTTTTTACAATGATGTTTATTTTTTTTCTGTATACACTTTTTTGTATAGATCTACTTATCCAAAAATGTCGACCAGTAACTTACTGAAACCGGATTTGCCTCTAGTTGGTACTTTAGCGAGGTCATATTTTGAATTTCACAATTCTTCAATTTTTTTTTTTTTTTGAAAAACTACACGAAATTTGACAAAAAAGACTGGGAAATCATCATTTTTTGATCCAAACTTTATGAAAATTTAAACATAGGTAGACAATAAAATGAAAAACATTTTGGCACAAGAAAATTTTGAAAATTTTGGACATTTTTCTAACACTTTTTTTTCTCATTAAATTTTTTTCCTATCCTTTATTTATTAGATAAAAGAAAGTAAAGTAAATTCAATTAATAATTTTGCGTTTTTAAGTTTAACATCATCTGTATTGGGAACAAGCTTTTTTTATTTATTTTTTCTTCTACTTAATGCAAAACTTTGTTTTTTCGAAATTTCTCTATTCCTCCGAAATGTGTGAAATTTTGTGATAAAATAGATACATATAATATGTACAATATACAGTTATACTTATTTGATCAGAAATCTGTCTGTGCATTGATGAACACAAATTTAAGCATGTATAAATCTAACGGTGTATAGTTTACGAGCATCCTTTTTCTGTCCCACCATATTTATTCTCCTGAAAGTTTAGGCGCATTTGACTCGTTACCCCGACGAATTATAGTAATTATTATTTAAATAATATGTGCATGTGACGTCGTGTACCCACCCAAAATGTACTCTGTGCGCTCCGTATCCAGCGATTTTATGTCACCGATATTCTTCAAATACTGATACGATGATTGTTTGGATATTTTGTCCTCGATCCACGCCCGAGTCAGATTTCTGCCGTCGGTTCTCACGCACATGTGTTTGTCTTTAACGTCTTTGGCGGTTGTGGTCACGTTGGCGTCGAACGATTTCTTGCCACCGCCCATGATGACCTGTCGGGAAGGCGTAAAAATCAAAAAATGATCGATAGTTAATCAAACAAGAGTTTCGTTGCCAACGATGTTTGTTTTTGAATTTTAAAAAAGCCTAAAATGCATTCCTATACGAATTAATTTTTGCTTTAGATACGCACACGGTTATCCAATAAAGCTGTGTCGACTTTTATTCTCTAACAATATTGTACGTATAATCTTACAGGTGGCGGCTATTCGATAGACGAAAGGGCTCGGGTTGAAAACGAGCCCACTTTATTATTCAATACTCCCTACACATATACATATACGTATAATACACACAATGTGTTCATAGGGCGGTGGTGGTGACTGTAACTTTGTTTCATAATCGGAACACGGCTACAATGTCTCGAGAACATAAAGAAACGTCTTGTATCTTAAACTCGTGTCATATATTTGACATCCGCATTCGGTATTTTTTAGAAAAAGTTTTAGTTTTCAACGTTTCGAAATTTGAAAAAATAATATGAAAAGTATATATAGTAACGTAAAGTAAAACAAAGATAAGTAAAGTATAGACAAGAAAGTCGGTCATATTTCGCACCACGGATATTCTTTGCTCTTCGGGTTAGATACTCTTGGTGAAAAATGACGACTATTAATGTTCTTTATATTATTAACTCCCTTCGGCCAGAGTCGTATCATTGAAAAAATGATTTATCGTTTCTTTAAAATTCCACACATCCAAAAAAAGAATATCTGACCCGAAGAGCGAAGAATATCCATGGTGCGAAGTATGTCCGGCTTTTTTGCCTTCACTTTACTTTTTTAAATTTAAATTAACTACAATTTCTAAAAGCCCTTAAGCTCCACCCTAAATATGTCTATAAAAATAAGGTGCGTAATTTATCTATATCGTCTACAAAACGGGGCATATTTAATAAATCATCCTGATGTGTTACGAAAAACATTGATTACAACGTAAAAGTGGACAGTAAATATTATATTTTGTAATAATTTATAACCAGTTTCCATTGTGAAGTGGGTAACCCATATGCAATGCCTATGAGGCAAATTATGCAAAGTACACAGTTGACATTTAATTTATGCGGAACTTGATAAATACTAATATAAGCTTTGTTTTTAAAGACGACCTCGAATTATTTTGATTGCAAATTTGAAATTAATGTGTCGAATTTAAAATATTATTTACAGCGGCGAAACACCATGCCTTGAGGCCCGTGGATAAATGTTCCTTGTAGGTCCTACCTGTATATTTGTAACTTAACTTCTCTGTTAGATTGTGTACATAAAAATATTAGTAATAATTATTATTATTGCTATTATTATAAATGTGCATAAAAATATACGGAGTGATTTTTTAAGCATTCCCATACCCGTCTTTGACCCTAAAAATGCAAAAAATGTTTTTTTTTCAGAATATTCAAGTCACTAAAAAAACTATGTTTTTAAAATTTTTTTTCATATTATCTTAAAAAAATTGTATCACCACAGGATATCATTAAGATGACATGAAAAAAAACATAAACAGTTTTTATAGTGACTTCAACATTCAGAAAAAAAATCAAAATTTTTGCATTTTTACGGACTAAAAAGATGGTGGGCATGCTTAAAACGTCACCTTGTATAATGAAAATATTTTCAATTCTTAATGAAGTTTTTAGACAAGAAAGCTGGACATACTTTGTGCCATGGTCATTCTTCGGTCGTCGGGTCAGATATTCTTAGTGGGCGTATTGAAAATGACGACTATTATTGTTAATAATAAGATCAATTTTATATTTTTACTTTTTATTTAATGAACTATGTTGCTTTGTTCTAAAATTATTATGAGCTGTATAATAATGTGTTTTAAAAAAGCCGGACATACTTCTCACGATGGGTGTACTTCGCACGACGGGTGGTATTCTCTTGACGGGCGTATTAAATTTTAAAGAAACGATAAATCATTTCTTCAGTAAAACGATTCTGAACAAAGGAAGTTAATAAGAAAAAAACAAAATTTTCGAAAAATGTCCAAAATTTTTTTTCACATTTTCAACATTTTCTTGCGCCAAAATCTTTTTTATAGAATTTTCTATCTATGTTTAAATTTTCATAAAATTCGGATCAAAAAATGATGGTTTCCGAGGCG
Source organism: Stegophylla sp. TES_Ste_2020 (assembly GCA_025469315.1). Classification (NCBI taxonomy): domain Eukaryota; kingdom Metazoa; phylum Arthropoda; class Insecta; order Hemiptera; family Aphididae; genus Stegophylla; species Stegophylla sp. TES_Ste_2020. Next base: position 39,675 of record JAIPRM010000505.1, read on the forward strand.
TTTTTGTCAAATTTTGGGTAGTTTTTTCTAAAAAAAAAATTGAAGAATTGAGAAATTCAAAAAATGACCTCTTTAAAGTACAATCTAGAGGCAAATCCGGTTTCAAAAAATTATTGATCGAAACTTTTGGACAAGTATTTCTATACGAAAAGTTGTAAACAGAAAAAATAAATAAATAAATAAACATCATTGTAAAAACACTATCTTCTTCACTTCATTCAGAATCTAAAAGGTTACTTTTATAATTTTTATTTTAGTGATATGTTGCTAATTTAAAAAAAATAAATGTTAGCAAAAAATGATATGTCTTTATTTTTTACTTAAAAACTTTTGGAAAAATAATTTATGTATCATAGTTCAATATTTAAATGTATGCAAGGTTATTGATTACAATCATAAAAGAATAAATGCATTTCATACCAAATTTGATTTTTTATCCCATTGTAAACCTTTAAACTCGTTTTTCCGAAAGTTTAAAAAATGTACATATCAGCTTCTGCTATCATACCACAGAAGTGTGACTAGGCAAGAGCTAAAAAGGCACTCTCAGTTTCATCCGTACCCTATGGCAAATAAAATTTTTTAGATTCTGAGTGGAGCGAAGTGAATATAAAACCTAACCCGGTTATCGTGGTATAATATACGAACTGGACGGTAGCGGCGTCGCATCGGATAAAATGCGTGAAATCACATACGTGATATAATTACATTTTATGCTACTCTCGCTTTAACGAAACTAACGAAAAATAAAAAAACTAGGTTCTCTGTATTTTGATTCGTTGCGAGTTTTATTCGTCTGCACAGACGTGTGATGGTGAGAGATTAGTGGTTTGTAGAATTTCTGACGATGTCTTTTGTTTCTCTGAAGACTTTTTCTATCCAACATGTATAAACATGCCAACAATTACAAAAAAAAAAAAAAAAAAATGATGTAATGTACGTTGCGAAATCGATCTTTTTTCCTCGATCAGGATGTCCAGATTGTAAAATCCATTAGGATCGTTTATTTTAACGCAAACATACGATATCAGGGGTGGCTTTAGTTCTTTTCCCAGTAGGGAGGGATCAATATTTTTTGACAGGTATACAGTCTGTATTATCTATAACGACGGTCAAGGGACCGTAATATATACGTCATTATAACAGTATATACATATATACAATACACACATAAACTATAATAAAATTAGTCAACAAGTGTTTAATAATACAGTAAAAAAATAGTATATTAAATTATTATTTAATATTTAATGTAAAAATTAACAGAGTTTTTATACATATAATTTATAATATATAAAAATATAATCATCACGATCCAAGTTCAAATTCTGGAATATTATAGGGCATTCAGTTCGTACCTGCCTATATAAAACATGATATTATCTGAACCAAGTTTAAATACGTATAAACAGGGTATTGGCTTTGGGCATATTTGCGAGGGGGACCCATCGACAGCATTTATATTAAATAATTTTTGAGTGGATAAATATTAATATTCACAATGAGTGGGGCCCGGATGTTGTTAGTTTTTATAATATTTTTTCATCGTCATAAATTATGCATTTTTTATTTCAAGTGTGTATTTTATCACTCATGTCTAAAAAAATATATATATATATATATTTTGCATCATTTGCAAATTTTTATATTATTATTTTGTAATTTTACGTCATTTTGATCTATTTTCTACTTTAATAGAGATAAAAATCTGGAATTTATTTTATTGTTTAATTTAAACTTTTTCATTTATGTGTAATGATGCAATGCTATAAATTATAATACACTTACTTTTTACAAATATTATAATTATAACTCTAAAATAATTTTAATGTTTCGTCGAAAGTTCTATAGTTTTATTTATCAATTATAATTATTGATTTAAAAAATAAACATATAATTTGTGTAATTTTACTTACCTACTAGAGATATGATTCAATTAATAACTTTAAAAAATAAAAAAATAAAAAGTCTATATAGTTATTTATTCAAATAAGCGAACAATTTGAATTTTAATATAATTTGCTAATATTAAATACAAATATATATGCATATATTTTATCCCGAGGTTCACGGTGATGATCAATAATTGATACAATTAATTATTAATAATTTCCACAGACAGAGTATGGGGATACTGTATAGATTGAGTAAAACCTCTGATGGCGGACACCGTCGATCTCAGAAATTCGTTTGTTATTCAAAAGTATCCACTATTAAGACGGTGGAGGGTTTAGTTTGCAGTAAATACTGGATACACTCCCGTTTCTGAATAAATATCCGCTATTCAGAGGTGTCCGTGTCTATTAGGAGAGGTTTCACTGTACTAAAGTATCCACTAAATAAGATGTTTGAAATTTGAAATACAGGACTGAAACCAATTTTTATATCCAAAATAGTCGAAAAGAATTTACAAAAAAAGTACCCAATATAAATAATACTCTAAATCATTAAAATAATTTTTTTGTGAATTATATTTTTAAATGTATAACTCATTCTTTCGCTTTGGAATTCTATTTCAATTTTCATTCAAGGTTGTCATTGGAGAGTACCTACGAAAAAAAAAAACGATGGGACTAATGTAAAAAAAGATTTTATGTTCCATACGCTCATAATACGATATAATATACAGGAAATATTTTATGATTTCGTGCACTTCGGCACAAAAGTCCCGAAGTCTAGCCACAATCCTAGATCCGATACTATACACCAGTGGTTCTCAATCTTTTTAGGATCACAATCCAAATTTTTCTTCAAAAATCTATCGCAACCCCCATGGTTTTATATTTTTAGAATAAAAAGGTAGTTCTTAAAAATCAAAATTAAATTAATACTTTATTAATTAATTAATTGGTTTATAATGAATGAAATTTTACAAACGTATGCAAATGTGCCACTCCATCATTTTTACAGAGGAGTTTGATTAAAAACGTAATTTTTTGAGAATTTATATAATCAAACAAATTTCTCGCGACCCCCAAAAAGTTGACTCGAGACCCACACTTTGAGAAACGCTGCTATACACACGTGTATATTACGCCCATGTTTGTACGTTTAATGCGATATCTGTGTAATAATACAAAGAAGTTTACTTTAAAATTTCGCCCCGGCTCGTCTTCTATCAGCTGTCTGGCGATGTCTTTGCAGTTTTTTTTCGCCTTGTCCGATATGTCCACGTCGCATTCCCATTTCCTATTCGACGTTCGGGCGTACAAGGCGGCCACCGTAGCGTCCGTCAATCTGGAGTTGGTCACGAACCCTGCGAACGACGCGAACGAATAATTACTATGTGACCAATGACGTATTTGAAACTCGTGTGAGTGTAAAAAAAAAAAAAAAAAAAAAAACAATAGTGTTGCTTGTGTCGAGTTTGCGTGCGCGTAACGCGTATAAACGCCGAAAACATATTATTATTATTTCGACGTAAGTATAATGGGCAGGTATGTATTGCGTGCAGCGCGTTGCGAGTACACCATAATTATTATTGTTTTACCTACGTTTAAAACGTGAAATTTTCAAAAAAAAAAAAAAGATTTGATACTCAATTTTTTCTCTCTCTCGCTACCTTATATTATGATCTTCGATGCACCGTTTGACCCACAGCAATAACGATGCGAATTCGCGGCTGTGAAATTAACTAACTCGAAATCATGCTCGTAATTGAACCCTAACGCGTAGCGAAATGTTCGTTTAGTATGTTTTACGTTAATATGTTTTATGTACCATATAGACACTGCAGTGTTTTTTTTTTTTTATTTACGTTTGTATTTTATTTATAAAAATGTTACTTAATTGGGGGATTGCAGTATCTTGATATTATAAGTAAAATAGACAACTAATATTCGAATTGTTCCATCTACGTATAACAATAATATATAACAATAATACATATAATTTAAAAAAAGTTTAAAAAGAATCAAAATATAATATGAGGTGGCCTGGAAGGTGAGGGGGACATCACTTTTGGTAACTTTTTGAAACCGGATTTTCCTCTAGTTTGTACTTTACAGAGGTCAGTACTTTAATTTCTAAATTCCTAAATTTTTATTAGGAGGAAAAACTACCTAATATTTGACAAAAAAGACTTGGAAACCATCATTTTTTGAACCAGATTTTATGAAAATTTAAACATAAATAAACAATAACATGAGAGAAATTTTGGCGTAAGAAAATTTTAAAAATGTGAAAAAAAGTTTTGGATATTTTTCTGACATTTTTTTTTCTCATCAAATTTTTTCTTTTCTTTACTTATAAGTATGAACAAGAAAGCCGAACATACATTGCACCACAGATATTCTTCACTCTTCGGGTCAGATACTCGTACTCTTGGTGAGTGTGTTGAAAATGACGATTGTTATTGTTCTTTATATTATTAACTTCTTTCGTTCAGAATCTCGTCTTATTGAAGAAATGATTTATCGTTCTTTTAAAATTCTACACACCCATCAAGAGTATCTGACCCGAGGAGCGAAGAATATCCTTAGTGCGAAATATGTCCGTCTTTTTGTTATAATGTTCGTTTTAGACAACAAATGTACGTGTGAAGTCCTCTTAAATCAACAATATCGAATTTATCTCGGTACTTGTTTCTTATTACCTACCTTCTCCAGTATTGCCTTGGTTTATTGTTTAACAATATTATTCTCGCCACTCACTTAATTGAAATAGCTGCCTAGAGAGTGATCGCGACGCGGTGTGATGTCATAAATCCATATCGCACCATCTTTTTATTCATATTTTATTGAAAATTGATATTAATTCATGAATAATAGAGGAGACATTTTTCTTAAGTACGCTTTTGCTCAAGATCTGCCTTCTACACTTGTATTGTCTTGGTTAAAATTCAATTTGAGATATCTAGATCATCTTCGGTACTAACTAAAATAATAATTATTTATGATTGGCATGATTGGTTAGAAGATAAATAATACGGTCTGTACGTTTTATAATATATTGATTTTTATCTATATATCACGTAGTCATCCATTTTTCATGCATTTCGTCTACGCATGTAATAGATCAGAGGTTCTCAAACTTTCTATTGTACGACCCATTTTGAAATTTTTTACAATTTTGACGGCTCATAGCAATAATTAAATATCCATTTTTTTTTTTTGCTCTTCCTTGTTGAACAATAAATATAAAAAAGTAAAGTGGAATACGATTCCAAACGAAGGAAGTTAATAATATAAAGAACAATAACAGTTGTCATTTTAAACACGCCCACCAAAAGATAGTATCTGACCTGAAGATCGAAGAATATCTGTGGTGCAATGTATGTCCGGCTTTTTTGTTTGTACTTATAAGTAAAGAAAGAAAAAAATGTAATGAGAAAAAAAATGTCAGAAAAATGTAAAAAATTTTTTTTCACATTTTCAAAATGTTTTCCATAATATTATTGTCTATCTATCTATATTTGAATTTTCATAAAGTTTGGATCAAAAAATTATGGGTTCCGAGTCTTTTTTGTCAAATTTTGGGTAAAGAAAAAACGAAGAATAAGTTTATTCATATAAAAAAGTGTTTACAGAAAAAAATAAGAATAAAAATAAAAAAAAAATTAAATAAATGTTATTGTAACACTTCGTTCAGAGTCGAAAATTTGAGCATATAAAAATTAAACTCGATTCACTAAAAATGTAATTAAAGCCCACTTTTGATTCGCGACCTACAGTTTGGGAACCTTTGAAATAAATTTTATGACAATCATTTCGTACGCACTCGACATTGCACTGCGTAATACACACACATAATATTTTAGACATTTCCAAATAGTCATTGACCTTTTTTAATCCTTTAAATAGGTTATATAATAAGTACTTAGGTATTTTATTTACATTAAACGTAAAATATTTCAGGAATTATCGCAATGAAAATAGCTCTAGCATATTATGTAAAACAAGGTTTTGATTTAATTTAATTTAAATAATATTTAAATTAAATCTTTTATGTGAAAGACTGTACAAATAATAATATATTATACATTATACACATCATACGTAGAAAATATATCTACCACTCACCATATATCATTATGTCTAGGATCCAGCATATAACGATATACATAATTATGTTGCCCTTGATTTCTAATGTATAAATCTGTATTAATGTACCTATATCATATGAATGTAATATTATTAAATTCTTGTTTGGTTTATTGTAGGTTGGCATAGAATATAGAAATATGATAACAGTTACTAATATTTTTAACACATGTATATGTAATTTTATCATCGTATTACTGCGTGTCTGGTATAGGTGTTTCGTAATTATTAAATTTATTTCACATTTATTTTGTAATCTTTGGGTGTCATAACGGGTAAATGGATATTAGTGATGTATCAAGTATAGTTGAGGTTTTAAAATGCCGACAGAAATAAAATGCAGCGTTACCTGCATAATTAGTTATTTTTATGTTGTTATTCACACAGTATATTTTTATACTTTAACATTTTTAGGTTTTAAAATCCAAAAGATTAAATTATACGTATGTATCATTATTAGAACTGGATCGATTTTATAAGACTCTACGAAATTTTCGTACACATTACAATATGTCGACTGTCAAATTTTACGGGAAATTCTGGTCATTTTTCATAATAGTTTCTGACCCAGCCATTAATGGATAAACTGCCAAAGAAATTCGCTCTATTCAGCATGCGGTATTTTTCATTATGCCCAATAATTAAAAGTTAAACGTATATCATGTAACACGTTATAATAATATTATATGTTTTCGTTTATAACTGTAATATAAAACTTTGTAGTTTGTACTGCCTTCCGACATTGGTCTTCTCAACCAATAGTAGTAACGCCGTATCTCTGGAAATCGGTATGATTTATTTGTTTTTTTATCGGTTAATTTTACATTTATAATCCCTAATGATGTATCATACTGTTTTATCTCCCTTAATTACATCCAATTTCCATTATCTTCGTAAATTAATTTATTGAAACTCTCAATAAATGTTACTTTTGGAAAACACATTTTAATGAATTACATTAATAAACTTCAATAGGTACACAATCATGAATCATGATAAACACGAGTATTATGTCTACAATTGATATTTTATTATTTTATTCCAGAAATATTACTTATAATTTTATTATGGTGACCAGATGTTCTTAATTTTATAGTACAGTACTCTTTAGTTTCATTGTACAAGTGTCCTCAACAACATTGTTAAGTCTATGCAATTGTACTATTTTTTGATAATATTGTGGATTAATACACATTTAAAATGAAATTGTTCATACTTTATTTTGTTATTATTTTGTTTATGTACAATCTGATGTTTTTCTTCGTAGGCATAACCCTAATAACTATAATATTGTATTGGTACATTTTAGATTCTGAGCGAAGTGAAGAAGCTAGCGTTTTTACAATGATGTTTATTTTTTTTTTATTTTTTTTTTTCTGTGTACAACTTTTTGTATAGAAATACTTGTTCAAAAGTTTTGATCAATAACTTTTTGAAACTGGATTTTCCTCTAGATTATACTTTAGAGAGGTCATTTTTTGAATTTCTCAATTCTTCAATTTTTTTTTGGAAAAAACTACCCAAAATTTGACAAAAACGACTCGGAAACCATCATTTTTTGATCCGAATTTTATGAAAATTTAAACATAGATAGAAAATCTTATAAAAAAGATTTTGGCGCAAGAAAATTTTGAAAATGTAAAAAAAAATTTTGGACATTTTTCGAAAATTTTTTTTTTTTCTTATATTATTAACTTCCTTCGTTCAGAATCGTTTAACTGAAGAAATGATTTATCGTTTCTTTTTTTACAATAATTATTCAAAGAAATTACCTGGATCATACTTCAGTAGGTTTGTAACTTAGGTACGATTATAATGTATAAAATAGATTTTAATTTATAATTTAAACATATTTCAGTTTGCCCCAAATAGAATAATGCGTATATTATATTATTAAAAACTTGTGTTGTCTCGGAAACAACTTAAGGACACCATATAAATTATAGATAATATTTTTACACATTGGCTAATAATTCGCTCTAGGTGTTTGAAAGAAAAACTATATTTCGATGTGTACTTATTTTCCTACTTCTTTATTTGGTCAACATACTTATAATTAATATTTTATTTTATCGAAACTCTTTACCTTCTCGGCGATAGATAATGTACTAAACATATTAAATTAATGTAGAAAATGAACGTTTTATAAATAATAATTTTACTTATTATTCAACACGCATGGATATTGTTCACATTACCCGAGTATTGTGTACATTAAGGGTTCTCAACCTGGGGGGGGGCGCGCTCCCCTAAGGAGGCGTCATAAAATTTCAGGGGAGGCGTGAAAATATTCACATGAAACCACATTTCACCACAGAACATGAAAATGTTGTTTATGGTTATCTACATTTTGTTTTTATTATTATTAATTTTTTTGTAAGTATGCGATTATCAGTTATCATTGTGTAACAAATAACAATACTATTTTCAATAATCTGAAGATTATTAACATTCATTTTAATACCCAACATTGA